>CM056052.1:188711196-188988696 GCA_029574335.1 Rana kukunoris | reverse complement strand
TAAATCTTTGTGCGGGCGTAGCGTATCTTCTTTCCGCTAAGCCGCCGCAACTTAGAGAGGCAAGTGCTGTATTCGCAAAGCACTTAAGCTCCCTAAGTTATGGCGGCGTAGCGTAAATGGGCAGGCGTAAGCCCGCGTAATTCAAAGTAGCAAGGCAGTGGGCGTGTTGTATTATAATGAACCGTGACCCCATGCAAATGATGGGCGCATGCGCCGTCCGTGGACGTATCCCAGTGCGCATGCTCAAAATCACGTCGAATAGAATGCCTAAGATACACGCCGAACACTGCCTACGACGTGAACGTTACAGCCCCATTCACGTACGACTTACGTAAACGACGCAAAAACAACGGCTGTTCCGACATCCATACCTTTGCATGGGATGCGCCACCTTTTTGGTGGTTTATCTGTACGCCAGAAAACCGCCTTACGTAAACTACGTATATTACTGCGTCGGGCGTACGTACGTTCGTGAATCGGCGTATCTTGCTCATTTGCATATTTATAATGGGAACGCCGAATGCGTCCAGCGTAAATATGCACCCAAGATACGAAGGCGTAGGAGACTTACGTCGGTCGTATCTTGGCAAAATTCAGGTGTATCTGATTTAAAGAATCATTGCATAGATACGACGGCGCACATTTGGACTTACGACGGCGTATCAGTAGATACGTTGGCGTAAGTCTTTGTGAATCTGGGCCAATGCATGTCAAATCGATCAAGCAGTAGGGTCAAAATGTCCTCCCTTAGGACATTTTGACCCTACTGCTTGATCGATTTTACATGCATTATGTTCACCCAAATGTGAGTGTAACTATTTATGTGACACTAAGTAAATTTTTTATCCAGATTTACGCTATGTGCATCTCTATTTTTTCTCTTTTCAATCCCATATATTCGGAGTCCCCTGAACCATCCACTACTGAAAGTGGTTTATTGACTTATTTTGTCCATTGGCTTCCTATTAACTATGTATCAGTGTATCTTGAGGATCCAGAGGATTCATCATCCTGTTTAACATTGAAGTCTATCTGAAGTCTGATATTGATACCATACAAGCGTGTTTGACCTAATAAGTTTATACTTATTTTGGTCTATATTATCTGGTAAGCCCCCTCATAATTCTCACTTGGTGGTGGATTTGCTATCTGGATTCTTCAGCACAGTCACTTTCAATTGAATTATTTGGATTCTTTCACGGACTTCCATTATTAATTTAATATTATTTTTTATATTTTATTATATGGACTAATTGTGAGCACTTTTGGTGTTTCTCTTCAGTTCATAATTTTTTTGATAAGACTTTACGTTTTTTCAATTCACTTTCACATTTTTATAGCGCTACATATGTTTTCCTTTGTTTAACTTGTCTGCAAAATGTATCTTATTTTGTTGTGTTGGCGGCCATTAATTTGTGGTATTTTGGCAGCTCAGTGAATGTATATACCTTGGTATATACATCATATTGTCACACGTCATATAATGTCCACCCGGGATAAGCGATCCCCTTTTTGGACGTCATATGACAGCGTGCGGTTTTGAAGTGGTTAAAGGATGTCTCCACTCTGGATGGAGAAACAATGGAGACACTTTTGGACAGCAGCAGTATCAGTCTGGGGGGAGGACAGTGTTAGTCAAGTCCACCTAAATCTGCTAGTTCATCTAACAAATTAAAGCTGAACTCCACCTTCTAAAGTAGTTACGGTAACTTTTTTCATCCTTCCTTTTGGAAAAAAGGTTTACGTAAATGAATATACACAGATAATTGTAATCACCCCCGGCGGTCAACGTAAATGATTTACCTCAACGATCAAATTGCCTTTTTATGCTCAACAGCTTTATCCATTGAAAAATGTCACATAATGGCCAGATCAACAAGAAAAAAAATAATGGAAAAAAATTCTAGAAAAAAACAAATGCAGCCATCGCTTCAACAATTGGTAAGCTGCAACATAATACAATTTTCATTTTGGGTTTAATACACCACCTATATTATGGAAATAAAGAAAGAAAAAAGTGTTCTATAATCTAAACCTAAGTGAGCAGGGACAAAAAAAAACAGGTTGTGGCAGAATCATCAAATGAAAATAAGGCCTGGAAAAAATGCAGTCTAAAGAAGCTGCTATTTATTGGGTTTAGATACGCTCTCCCCCCCCCCCCCCCCCAAGTAGAAAATGACTTTATTTTGCGAACTGCACATCCGAGTGTACCATAACTCAGCAGATTTTCTCTCAGTTCTTTACAATCTATTCAGCCTTGTTCACTGACCTGCATCTCCATCTCGCAACAACATGTCAAGATCCCTTTCCTTGGGGTTTTTTGAAAGACATTTCTGTCAGCCTGACAGATAAAAGTGTTAACTAGTTCCCAACCAATCCCTTATCTACATGTGCAATGTGGCTGACAGCACGGTAATCTTACACGCACGTTTCAAGACAGCTTGTTTGTGGTTCTCCAGCTTCTGGAGATAATGTCATTATTACAATGCTCAAAAGCCACAGCGATAACTGTAAAGCATGGGGAACTGGGAACTCCATGTTCAGGAAACCTAACAACTAAATTGTTTTATAAACAGAAAAATAAAAAGGAGTCAAACTGGGGTCCAAGCCAGAAACTAGGCAGCTAATATGAATGAAGGAGCCTCTTAAAGTACAACTGCAACGTTATGAAGGAGTTCCTTAAAAAGCACATACACCTTTACAAAAGAGCCACTTAAAGTGCAGCAGCACCTTTAGTGCTGTTAGACATATTATTGCAGCAAGGTTTAAGCTCACGTGTTCCTGATCCAATGATATATCAGCTGAACTGCTATTTGGCACCACGCAGCAGCTTGTCTAAACGCTCCACATACAGAGTATATAGTAAAATATATTTTTATATCTACACAAACACACTAGGGTTGTCCTGATACCACTTTAAGACCGAGTACCAATATTTTTTTCAAGTACTCACCGACACCGATACTTTTTTTATGTCATGTGACAGTGGCACATGTGTCAGTATTTTTTATTTTATTTTTATAAAAAAAAAATGCAATTGTTATGTTTTTTTTTCAATGCCTTATTATTATTTTTTGTGTCTGTGGGGGGGGGGGGGGTGGATGGTGTCAGTGTGTTTATTATTTTTTACAATTCATTATTTTTTATTATTTATTGCAAACATTTTTTTAGCCCTGTTGGGGGGGCTTTGATGAGATATCAGGGGTCTTAACAGACTTCTGACATCTCCCCTTTGAGACAGATAAAGGGACTAAGGATACAGGTTCCCCATTCCCTTTCTCAGCAGCCTCAGCTGCACTGAAAATGAATGGATAGGAGACAGAGGCTCCTCTCCATTCACAAAGTGAAGCATCGTAACACAGGTTACGATGTTTTAGTTATATGAATAGACAGTCAGTGGTTCATTCGGAAAAGGAAGGAGCCGGGGTTACCGGCTCCTATATCCTCTCTCCATCCTGACAGATAGAGGACAGAGGGGGTGGAGGACATGGAGGGGGAAACGGAGCGCGGAGTGGGACACGGAGCAGAATGGAGGGGGGACACAAAGCGTGAAGGGGTACAGCCGCAAAAACAGAGGGAGGATACGGAGCGCAGAGGACAGCAGCAGCACAGAGGGGGTACACGGAGCACAGAGGGGGGGACACAGAACGCGGAGGACAGCAGCACGGAGGGGGGAAACGGAGCGCGGAGGACAGCAGCAGCACGGAGGGGGGACACGGAGCGCAGAGGACAGCAGCATGGAGGGGGGACACGGAGCGCGGAGGACAGCAGCATGGAGGGGGGGACACGGAGCGCGGAGGACAGCAGCATGGAGGGGGGACACGGAGCGCGGAGGACAGCAGCATGGAGGGGGGACACGGAGCGCAGAGGACAGCAGCATGGAGGGGGGACACGGAGCGCGGAGGACAGCAGCATGGAGGGGGGACACGGAGCGCGGAGGACAGCAGCATGGAGGGGGGACACGGAGCGCGGAGGACAGCAGCATGGAGGGGGGACACGGAGCGCAGAGGACAGCAGTACGAAGGGGTGACACGGAGTGCAGAGAACAGCAGCAGCACAGAGGGCGGGATACGGAGCGCAGAGGGTGGACTGAAGGAGGATACAGGGAAGTCAGTGGTGATCGGTGCGGCTTTGGGGGGGAATTACAAACACTGGTCACCGTTGTATAGATTTCACTAAAGCAGCTGAAATGGGGGGGGGGGGTCCGGGGAGAAGCTGTCAGGCTTTACTGAAATCTATACAGGGAGATCGGTGCTTGTAACTCCCCCCTGCCGCATCGATCATTTCTTACTGCCCAGGTATCGGGTGAAGCTTTAGAGCATTTGCGTACAAGAAATGTACAAGATGTACAAGTATACACACACACACTGCATTAAGCCATCAAAGGCCTTGGTATCTTTAAGCCACATGACTATAATTCTCAAACCTCATTATTGAACTGAAAAGGTCTATATCTATATTATAATATATAGCTATATCTATCTATATCTCTATCTATCTATCCATCTATTTCCTAATCCTCCTTAGCTTTGTAAATTGCCCTATGTTGACCAGTTCAGGTTTGTATGCAATTGGTTGCGATGGCTTACAACACATTTTTGCCAAGAAGCAAAGCCCAAATTGTCATACTGTATATGCAAACAGGAATTTCATGAAACAAATGGGTGCTGGCATTGTGTAAAAAAAAAGAAGAAGAATTGTGTGTAAGCCCTAAAAACGTACTGCTCATCTCTCGCTAGGTGGAAAAGAAAACATCCAAACATTACAAAATTTACACTGACAACTGGATGAAAATATTGCTGGAAACTATGTAATGAAAAAAAATGCCCCAAATACTCTATGGAGGCTGATAACATACTATTAGTGTGATTTTCCACCCACTCATTGATGTGAATTGCTACAGCTGAACCTTGACTGAAGTCTACATTTTCTACTTCTGCTTTGAAGTATTTTTTCATTAACTGGATGAACTTGTCACTGATATGAAATCCATTCTGTAAATATAAGGAGTTTGCAATGCTGAGCACATAATGTCTTTCTTGGGCTGTCATCATGCTGGAGAGATCTTTTAGCAGAGAAAATTCTTCACCTGCAAAAAAAAAAAAAAAATAGAGGTCATTTTGTATACTAAATTGTACAGCAGCACTAGTAAATGAAACCCCAACTACATTCATAACACAATGTTTGGGAAAACAACAATAATCCACAATAATTGGTCAAAAATATCACTTTCTGACATTTGCACATAAATATCTTGGCTCACATAAGAAAAAAAAATTCAAACAGTATTCCTGATTATCTTGCTGTCTCTTCTCAGCTCAAATGACCTGTGCCGAGACATTTATCATTCAGTTTACACTAGCAGCTTGGTAGAACAACAGCTCTCATATCTAAAAGCTGATGAATCTCAGATACGATGCATTTGGGGCACATGTCATATAATGAATCTGATGTGCAATACTAGATAAAGCATTGATTACAGCAGGTCTGGACAAATCTCACCCAGAACTATGCAACCTGTATGTGACTATATAAGTAGATGAAGGATACATACAGTTAAAAGGGGTTGTAAAGTAAATGTTTTCCCTAAATAGCTTCCTTCATCTTAGTGCAGTCCTCCTTCACTTACCTAATCCTTCCATTTTGCTTTTAAATGTAATTTCTTCTGAGAAATCATCACTTCTTGTTTATCTGTCTGTAACTACACACCGTAATGCGAAAAAAACGAAGTTCAATGCTTCCAAGCATGCGTCGACTTGATTCTGAGCATGCCCGTCCTTTTAACCGATGCTTTCGCATACTAACGATCGGTTTTGACCTATCGGTCAGGTGTCCATCGGTCAAATTTTAAAGCAAGTTCTCTTTTTTTTTGAATGAAGGATAACTGACCAATGGGGCCCACACACGATCGGTTTGGACCGATGAAATGGTCCTTCAGTCCATTTTCATCGGTTTTGACCGATCGCGTGTACGCGGCCTTAGTGGGCGTCCTGACACCCCTGCTCGCCCCCTCCCCCCTCAAGAGGCTTTTTCCACACCAGGAAGAGAGCCTCGCATTACGGCGTGTAGTTACAGACAGAAGAACAGGAAGTGAGCATTTCTCAGAAGAAATAAGAACATTTAAGCCCCATACACACTATCAGTTTTCCTGCAGATTTTTCTCTTTAGGTTTACCAAAACCATCTAATATGAGGTCAAACCTCAAGAGTTTCAATTTGTATGTAATCAGGCAGGCCATTGCACTACATGGTTTTGGTAAACCTGAAGAGAAAAACCTGCAGGAAAACTGATAGTGTGTATGGGGCTTTAAAAGCAAAATGGAAGGATGAGGTAAGTGAAGGAGGACTGCACTAAGCTAAAGGAAGCTATTTAGGGAAAACATTTTTTTCCTTTACAACCCCTTTAAGGAAAATATTTGTTCTGTTGATTTTGAACAGACTTTCATTTTATCAATTTTAAGTCAAAGAAATATAGAACAATTACTTAACCAGTAGAGCAATAAGGGATTTTGCACAAGGCCCGTCATTATCATGAATGAAGTGCGCTGCTGTACGCATATCTATGGCAGTGCTATCATAGACATGAGAACAGCGTAAAAACGCTTGAAAAAAATAGAACATTTTGTACACTGTATCTGGGCTGCCTGGGTGGAGAATTACGGCTGCAGTTATGCTGAAGGAGTTCACGCAGACCATGTGCAAAAGCCCTACAAATAACCAGAAAGTGCCAAATGTTCCCATAGTTTGCCTTCATTATGGTATCTTCACAACAAAGACAAGACATGCTCCTGTTGCTGGCAAACTTCAGCTTGAGAAGAGGGAGGAACATCTGGGCATGGGGTTTCTCCCAACATGCCGATATATAGTTATTGCCAGAGAGGAGGTGGGTACCGAAATGCCAGCTCTTTCGTTGGGTAAAATCAGCACTATGCAAAAACGTAGCATCTGTGACTATTGACATCTGACGTCGCACAAAACAGATTGAGCTCAGTTGATCTTTCTCACACGCCGGCAGGACTCGGCTCAGGCTATCTTGTGCAACACCAGCTATCAATACAATCATGTTAGCTGCTATGTTCTCATGCAGTGTAGACTTTACTTTGAAATAACAAGTAAAGGCACAAAGACACAGGTCTCAATGCCCGATTCTCGAGAAAGATTTTTTTTAAGTTGCCATGAAGAATGTGAATAGCCCAGTCCTGGATTACAAGTTACCATTGCATTTGCAACACAACGGCTTGGTTGAAGATATTACTGCTGTCATATAGAATGTTAAAATAAGCCTATACTTGAGCCATAACAATAAGCATAGGAGTAAGATCATCCCAGCCAGCCGGATTTTAGCATCAGCACCTGCGCATGGTTCCGATCATAGAATTGTGCATAGTTAAGGAACTGCCCACAAGCTTGTCCATGCCGGCATCTCACGGCATGCATTCACGCGCTGCGGTGTCAAGTGGGCTATTTAAGACCTACAAAACCCAGGTGCTGAGCAATAGTCGCATATCTGGATAGGGAGCTTGAGATGACAAGGAAGGCCTTATTTATTTCTCCAATCCAAGTAGCAAGTCAGGAAGTGCAAGGACAATACAGTGGTATGCGTGCCATAGGACAGTGATGTCACTGGAACTTGAGAGTGCTGTCAACAAGACTAGAGGTGATAGGAGCTTAGTGTCACAGATAGGGAGAGGTCGGTAACAGGCAAGGGTCCGGAACAGGAAAAGGGGGAGTTACTGCTCCAGGCAGGTCCAAGTTGTGATAGTCCTCCTCACAGAAACCACAGGTGCAGGCATTGCATATAGCGCAGTGATGGCGAACCTTGGCACCCCAGATGTTTTGGAACTACATTTCCCATGATGCTCATGCAATCTGTAGTGTAGTGGAGCATCATGGGAAATGTAGTTCCAAAACATCTGGGGTGCCAAGGTTCGCCATCACTGATATAGCGGAAACAAAAATAAATATATTTTCTGGACAGCCGCACTCCAAAAAATCATTGCCTTTATTTGTAAAAACAGGAAAAGCACCACAAGCCACAGCAAACTGAACAGCTGACACGTTTCACACTACACTTAGTGTTTAATCAAGGATCAGCAACAGCTGGGCAAGGTGACACCAATTCAGCAGGCAGAGACAGAAACAGACTGGGTCAGCAACTTGTGGGCAGTTAGATTTAAACAGCAACAGACAGGCTTCAAAGTCAGAGAATGAGCTGGGATCAGTACAGAAGCAGATGGACAAACAGGGAATAACCACAGATTAATCAGAAAACAAGCCAGGTCAGCAACAGGAATCAGGATTTGATACAGAAAATTTTGGTCTGAGTAGTACAGCTGAATATCTCTCAGCAACAGAGTCCTGAAGATCTCGGCCTTAAATAGCAGACCATGTACAATTACAGGAGTAGCACTATGAACATGAGCAAGTGTTTGCACTACAAACCGGCTGTGCAGACTGACTTTAATTCTGACAATGTCTTTAGACTCAAGACATTTATCAATGGTTACATACCAAAATGTCAAAAAACCTGCATAACTTTACTAAACATTCAGAACAGCTTGAGAGCCTACAAACCTCTCTCATTCTCCACCTTCAAAGTCACATCCACCACTTCTGCACATCATTTTTGTCCAGTTAGGTTGCCCATCACATCGGCAGACTCATTTTTAGTAAGGGTTAGGCCAAAAAGATAATTGGAGATAAATGAGCAATTTAGGTCTCCTCCTGGAACTCCTGCTTTAAGCACTCCTTGTCCCCTTATGCAATTTTTTTGGGGGCGGGTACCTAGCTTTGACAGGTACCCAGCTCCCATTTCCTCAGCTGCCTAGGTGACTCCTCTGTCCCTCCCTCCTTGCAATCTCCTGGGACATGTTAGGCCGCGTACACACGATCGAATTTGTCCGCAGAAACTGGTCCGACGGACCACTTCAGCAGACAAATCCGATCGTGTGTATGGGCTAGCGGACATGTCTGACCGGTGGACAAATTTTAAAGCATGCTTTAAAATTTGTCCGCCGGAGACATGTCCGTCGGATATGTCCGCTGGTTAGTACACTAACCAGCGGATATATCTGCCCGCACAAGCGTCGAATGGATGCGACACATGCGTGGAAGTTTTTTCCTTCCTGGTGCGGTGACGTGGCGGGTCAACGTCACCGCGCTGTCTGCCGGCGGGGATTTTGATCCGATGGTGTGTACACGCCGTCGGATGAAAATCCGGAGGAGACATGTCCGCTGGAAACGGTCCATCGGACAGTTTCAGCGGACATGTCCCTCCGTGTGTACGTGGCCTTAGATGTCCCAGAAGATTGTCTGGCAACTGAAAAGGTGCAGCGTGACTCAAACATGTGAAGTGCACATCTGGCAATATGAGTGGGAATAAGAGACTGTATATGGGTAGTATTTACCATTCTTTAGTTTGTCATAACCCAGGGCATGTCGAATCTCTTTAAGACTGGATCCACGGGCACCCAGCTCCACCATTCCAACAGCTAGAGCAATGCTCAGAGGAGAGAAGAATATATTGTCATCTTCCTTTGCAGCTCTTAGATCATGGTACATCTTCACTGCAAACTCAGTAATGGTGTCATCATGAAGGCTACTGCCAAGCACGGCTGCCTGAACAGCGATCAATGTGAGGAAGCCAATGACATGCATAGTTGTAAATCTAGAAAAAAAAATAATACAACAAGATTAGGTACAAAACAAATACTAAAAAAAAAACAAAAAAAAAAACAGACATTAAAAACAGCTTAAATCGCATGAGCATGACAGATATATCTCATGAATTTGATTTTTTAAGACATAATGGAAGGTTAGAGGTGTTACACCGATGTATGTGTGAATGTTAAGTGGGACAAAGAGCTGACTACAACAAAGCCTATTACCACTAAGAACAGTAACTCTTAGGCCTCGTACACACGATCAAATCTGTCTGCTGGAAACGGTCCCAGCAGACAGATTCGATCGTGTGTACGGACGAGCCAACGGATTTGGCCACCCGACAGATTTCAAAGCATGCTTTGAAATCTATCGGGTGGGAATCCGTCTGCCCGACATGTCTGCTGGTTAGAATGGATTCGGCGCATGCGCGGAAGTGTTTTACTTCCTGGTGCGGTGACGTGGCGGCGTCAACGTCACCGCCACGTCACCGACACGTCAGCGCGCCGTCTGCTGGCGGGGATTTTGGTTTGCTCGTGTGTACACGCGAGCAAACCAAAATCCTAGCAGACAGATTTGTTCAAATCGGTCGGTGCGACCGATTTGAACAAACAGATTGCCTCGTGTGTACGAGGCCTTAGATTGTTCATGAGCGCTTACAAAGCACACCTAAAGCTGGCCATAGTCCGTTCGAAGTTCAGCAGGGACCAGGCAAGTTTCAGTCATTATGTGGCCGTTTAAACAGCATTCGTTCATTAGATTTAATTAGGTCGATTGGACAAGTTGGAAAACGTTTGTCAAACAGCTGCAGCCACTGCTTAGCCTATTCGAACAGCGCCGGATTCCTGCTGTCAGAATGCAATGTTTTTTGTTTTTTTTTCTCTTTCTTTTCTCTTTCTCTCCTCCCCCTCTCACTCCGCCCCTCTCCCTGTAGCCTGACTCCCGCTCAGTTTCTCAGGATCACCTCATGAAAAGCCGCCCCATTATTTCAAATAACTCTGCCTACCCCGATTAATAACAACGGAAGTTGGGAGTGGAGAGGGAAGATAAAAACCAAGAGAAGTAGGAGGGCGTGGCTTGCCTTGAGAGAAGATGGACGCCTAATCCCTGAGCTCCGACAGACCGCAGCCTTTCATTAGCCTTTCTAGGAGACAAGTGACAGCTTCGCCCCCCCTGAGTGATGGGGACCTCTTCCCGACATTCCTCAACATCACGATCGCGATCCCCGAGGGACACGACCGGTGGGATGGCCCAGCAAATACCGGACATGTTCCGGGCCCAAAGATCCAACATGGCGCCGCCACCTCACGCATCGGCACCCACCCTTGCTCAGTCGGACATCGTCCTAACACCAGCAGCCTTATCTCCACCCAATCTAGGTGTCGATGCCCCAGGATCCTCTGTGCACCCAAGCCTTTCGGATCTCCATGCCGTGGCTGCTGATATAAAGAATACATTGTTTGCAGCCATTACAGACCTCAGCCACGAAATGCGCGCCATCTCCAATAGGGTACAAGAGATAGAGATCACCGCGGCTCACCATCAAACGGCCCTACGGAAAACAAACCATAAACTGGACACCCACACCCTACAGCTCCGGGACCTCCAAAGACACGTGGAAGACCTGGATAATAGGGGCCGCAGACGGAACCTGAGGATAAGAGGCCTACCTGAATTGGTGGAACCGGATGATATCCTGCCTGCGATAACGGACCTCTTTAACCAGGTCCTGGATAGGCCTTTACAAACGCCGATCCCAATGGAACGAATCCACAGAGCCCTGCGGCCGCGCGGTAAGGATGCGGACCCGCCGAGAGATGTCATCTGCTGCCTGGAGAGCTTCCAGACGAAGGAAGATATCCTGCGGAAGGCGCGTGGAAAGCCCAGGCTGGAACGTGAAGGTCGCCCGATCCAGATATACCAGGACCTGTCCGCCATCACTCTCCGCCACCGTAAGGACCTCCGCCCGCTACTAGACGTTCTCCGGACACAGGGAATCCAGTACCGCTGGAAGTTCCCGTTCGCCCTCTCCGCCTCGCGTCTTGGACGCTCAGCACTCCTCCGAGTCCCGGAAGAACTAGACGAATTCTGCCGGGCTATGGACATCCCGGTCGTAAGCCTTCCCAACTGGTATGCCGAATTTGATGTGCCTGACCTGAACCACAGACCCCCCAGAGAGGAACCGATGGATGCGCAATCCTCCCGATACAGACGACGCCGCTCGCCTTCCTCCGACAGGGAGCCCCTGCCAGCCGCCTCTCAACATGGGAGACATCCCCTAAGCCCGTACTCAGCTCCGCTTCCTCGCAGGGCACGCCGAGGTCGTTGAGGATAGACGGCTCTTCCCAGATGGGTCCATACCGGAGGGTCAGAATGTGCTCCTTTTCCAACACCTCCCTCACTCCTATACCACCTACTCAATCTCCATCTCCACTCCCTAACGGGCGCAGACCTAATCCTGAAACCTATTCTCCTGCTACACGGACCATTCACTTCCTCACTCTTGAGCGCCTCTGAAAGACTCCCTTATACAACTGTATGTCGTAGTCTGCATCTCCACCCCATTAACTCAATGCCTCGTTTCCACGGATTTCACCGTTTGAATGATCTAGTTGGCGGACTCTCCCTGTACCCTGCAGCGGTTGACCCCCCTCCACCCCTTGGCCCGGGACTTCTCCCCTGCCCTTTCTCCCTCTACACTCTCCTGATGAGCCCCCTCACTGGTACACTAATCCCGATGAACCGCCTGGACCAACATCTGGCATATGAGTCTGCATTCTCCCAGATGACTGTCGCCCCTCCACTGCTGTATTGGACTGCCTTTGAATGGCCCCCCATCGATCGCAATGGAGACCTGCATTACAGCCACATTCCACTACGAGAGACAGTGTCATACCATGGACAGCTAAGTATACATGGACCTCATCGTATGTGTATTGATTTAATGTTTAGCACAATTATATCTTTGTGTTTATACGCACTTCCTCAACCCCACTCCTACTAGCAATGCACTGCTCTCCTCCGGCTGCTCGCAGCTCAGCTTTATGCACCAAAGCACCCTAAGTCTCAGGCATACTCCGCTCCACCCCCCACCTAAGCCTATGCCTCCACCCCCCGTGTATTGTAGATCCTGCCACTCTATGTACACTCCTAGGCAGCTGCCTCCGCCCGCACGTACCGTTCTACCCCCGCTGTGAGGGGCTGATTGCCTGCAAGACCGTTGCGTGTCACTCCCCCTGCCCCTCCCAATGGAATATGGCCCACGCTGCGCCAGCGACCTCGCACGGCTCCTAGGGCTATGTGGACGCAATCCCACATGCCCCTACCGAGCCTCAAACCCCCTGCCCACATTCCCACATACCCACTTCCACGTTCCCTTTAACTCTACCTCGCCCTCACCTCCCCCTCCCCCTTCCTCCCCCTATCCCTCCTTTCTGCCAAATCGGTATGGACCCACTCAATTTCACTTTTAGCCTCCTGGGGAAGTTTGTTTAGAACCCTGGGACACTGCAAAATTATACGATCACAGTTCTGACAGAATGCAAGTGAACCTCCAATTTAATGGTTTAAAGTTTTAAAGTCCTACAGTTGTAAAGTTTCAAGTTTTGATGCCTTTCTCAGTTGTGACCGGCGAGCGCCGTTCCCTGTTATGAATCATACGGTGACTGCCCACTGCAGGTAGACTCCTGGCTTCTGGGTACCTGATGCCACGGCCATGAGGACCCTTTCTGGTGGTGGTACATTAGGTGCTACGGCCCGAGGGGGTCTCCGGCTCTGACATCCGCCATCCCTCGACACCCTCCGTGCTGAACCTCGGCTGCCGAACGACTCTAATCTCTGCCCTTAACAGACAAAAGATGATCTCCTACCCTCTCCTACCATAGAGGCTACCGGTCTGCCGACCTCTCTCCCCAAACTCTCCTCCGAGACAATCACACCCTCCCAACAGTGGCCCTGTCCTCCTCTTCTGTCACATCTCCCACGGGAAGTAAACACACCACTGACGTTCTCCGGTACTACTCCGGTAGCTGGACTACACGGCAATAGACCAGTGGGGTAATCCTCACCGATCTACGGATTAATAGCCTCTCAAGCCATAGTCCAACTGTTGTCACTCCTCCCTTGTCCCCCCTCCCCACACTTACACCTGTTGTAGTCGAAGACGGGTCTTTTCCCTACCCGCTTCCCCCTGCTGTCGACACCCATACCCTTATACCCCACACTCACTACAATCCAGTGTCGCGCCGCATCTTCCGCAACCTCTCTGCCTCTGCCTCTGCTTTGAAGTGGCCGGTGACAGAATGGCTCCCGTTCCTTCCAAGGCGGACGTACCCAGGCTCAAATTAGTGTCCCTCAATGCCCGTGGGCTTAACACTCCTGAACGTAGATCGCAACTCCTTCAGGTTATGTACCGCACCAGAGCGGATATCGTTTTCATACAGGAAACGCACTTTCGCAGGGACGCAACGCTGAAATTACACAATTTCAGATACCCCACGGTGTTTCATGCTACAACACCTATCTCTAAGTCTAAGGGAACCTCCATCCTTATAGCAAAAACTTGTCCCTTCCAGCTTAAGGACACGCTATTGGACGCCGACGGCCGATATGTCATTGTTAAGGGATCCATGTACGGCAGAACAGTCACACTAGCCAACATATACGCCCCAAATACCCGACAAGCCTCATTCTTTAACAACCTCACCACGATTTTGGCATCCTTCCAGGAAGGAATGCTTGTTTTAGGAGGAGATTTCAATGTCCCCCTGGACCCACTGCTCGACACGTCCACCGGGACCTCCTCCCTCAAATACGTTACCCTTAAATCTATTAAAACCCACCTCCAATCACTGCTTCTACATGATACTTGGCGTACTCTCTACCCTACTGATAAAGACTTCACCTTCTTCTCACCCCCGCACAAGAACTATTCGAGGATCGACTACTTTTTTCTATCACAGGCAGACCTGCCTGTTCTGAGTAAAGCCTCTATTGACCCAATGTTTCTCTCAGATCACCACCCGATATCACTTACAATCACCCTGCCCGCACGGCGCGACTCGACGTACTCTTGGAAGCTAGACCCCTCGCTCCTCACTGACCCAGTAGTCCTGGCAGATGTACAACAAAGTATATCTCTTTATTTTCTAGAGAACGCTCCAGATGACACCTCAGCTATCACAACGTGGGAAGCACACAAATGTGTGATCCGGGGAGTTCTGATGACAGCGGCGGCCAAGCGTAACCAAGAGCGTAAACGACACTTTTCGGAACTTACCGCCCGGATACATAAACTTGAAAAGACACATAAACAATCCTTGGCGACTTCCTCCCTAACTACGCTTCAATCTGCCAGGAAGGAGCTCTTAGACTTGTTAGACAAACAAATCAAACGCAAATATGCTCTTTCCCAACGGGTCTTTTACGAATTTGGTAACAAGTCGGGACGCCTGCTGGCCAAGGCTCTTCAGGCAAAAAAAGCGTCCACCACCATTCACTCGATAACGGACCCTTCAGGTCGGAAGCTATCCTCTCCCCCTGACATAGCGCAACAGTTCGTCGCCTACTACACCCAGCTATATAACCTACATCCATCGGCCTCCCCAGATGACTTCCACGTGCGACAGGCGACCATTAAAGCTTTCCTGACTGAACACAGTCCCAAGCCCATCTCACCTGATCTGGCAACTGACCTAGACTCCCCCTTGACGGTGGCAGAGGCCGAAGCTGCCCTAAAACAAATGAAACCCGGAAAAAGCCCGGGCCCCGATGGGCTAACGATGGTCTACTACAAATCTTTTGCCCCCATGCTCATATCCCACTTTGTAACAGCCTTTAACACATTAGACCCCGCGGCCGCCCCCCCTCCTCGTGACCTACTGACTGCCCACATTACAGTGATCCCTAAGCCCGGAAAGGACCCCTTATTGGTAACGAACTATAGGCCTATATCCCTACTGAATGTCGACGTGAAATGGTACGCCAAGATCCTAGCAAACCGTCTCCTGCCTCTCCTGCCGGGACTGGTCGAGTTAGACCAGGTGGGCTTCATCCCCGGCAGGGAAGCTAGGGATAACACCCTCAAGGCCATCTCCGTCCACCACTGGATCACGACGCAAAAACAGACGGGGGTTCCTGCTGTCTCTTGACGCGGAGAAGGCATTCGACAGAGTGGCCTGGGACTACATGCGGGAAGTACTGATTTTTTTGGGTCTCCCGCAACGTATGCTCCAATTTATCCTTGCACTCTATGCAAACCCCACCGCCAAGGTCCGGGTCAACGGCCACCTGTCGGATGCCTTCTCCATCACCAACGGGACCAGACAGGGCTGTCCACTGTCCCCACTCATTTTCGTCCTCTCCCTTGAACCTTTCTTACGACGCCTCAGGACTAACCCTAACATTAAAGGGATTGAAGTCGAACGCCGCACGTACAAAGTCGCAGCCTTTGCTGATGATGTACTCCTCTTTTTGAAAGATCCCATCACAACCCTTCCGAACCTACTAGCAGATCTCAACACTTTCCAATCACTGTCCAACTTCAAAATAAACTTCGCGAAATCTGAAGCCCTTAATATCTCCCTCCCCAATACTCTGCTTACCCAATGTCGACTGAACTTCCCTTTCAAATGGAAAGACACCTCGATTACTTACCTAGGCATCCAAATCCCGAAATCCCTATCGGACTTATACTCTACCAACTATTTACCACTGTTGCAAAGGATCCAATCTGACCTTAAACGCTGGTCTACAGGCCTCTTTACGTGGTTTGGTCGAGCCGCAGCAATTAAAATGAACGTTTTACCCCGCTTGCTGTATCTCTTCCAAACGGTCCCTATTAGGCTGCCCAAAGCTTTCTTTTCTACATACAGAGCAGCGTGCTCACGATTTGTGTGGAACGAGAAAGGCCCCCGCCTGTCCTATGCCAAACTAACGACTCCGAAACTGAAGGGTGGTGTGGGCCTCCCTGACGTTGACAGGTACCACCTTGCATGCCACCTGTCCAGAGTGGCCGACTGGAACATCCATGCCAAGTCAAAAGCATGGGTGGACCTGGAGCACGCCTTCTCTCCCATCCCGTTGGCACAAACTCCTTGGACCAGGCCATCCTCCCTCCCTCCCTCCTGCCGGTCACACCCACTTATCGCTCCGACCTTAGCTAGCTTCAAAACTGCATGCACCAAGTACCGACTTTCCTCTTGCCTTGGACCATTGACCCCCCTACGACTAAACCCCGACTTCCGTCCGGGTCATACACCCACCTTTTTGACAGACATTTGGCCTCACTCACAGGTCCGAGCGGCTCACCTCTATGCCGGCGATCGCATCATTCCCTACGAAGCCCTACAATCTAGGATGCGATCGGGTCCCTTGCCGTTCTGGACGTACGCCCAGCTGCGACATTTCCTAGAATCTCCACGTCCACGTCCACCCTGGTCCCGTGCCCTCACGCCCTTTGAGGAAATATGTACGAGCTCTACCCCAGCATCGCACCTGTTATCTTTTGTGTACACACTGTTGTTCCCTGATGACACCCCGAAAAACAACTGGGCTAGCAAGAAATGGGAATCAGAACTATCCATTGATCTCACGAACAAAGAATGGGAAACTGTGTTTTCACACATTCACAAAGGCACGGTGAACGTGCACACACAAGAAAATGCATACAAACTGTTTTCACGATGGTATCGAACCCCGACGAGACTTCACGCTATCTCCCCCGCCATTTCCCCGCTCTGTTGGAGGTGTGGTTCTGAAAGAGGGTCCCTCTTACACATCTGGTGGTCATGCCCCAAACTAACCGAATTCTGGCGCGAGGTGCATCGTATCACGGTGGACATATCGACACTCTCCCTAGCCTTTACGCCGGAGCAATTCTTATTGCACCATTCCCACCTGGCCCCGAGGTCTTACTTTCGATCCCTAGCTATGCATTTAGTGAATGCTGCGAAGCTCTGCATCCCCGCAAAGTGGAAGGCGACGGCCCCGCCCACGGTAGCGGATTGGTTCCGACGAATTGGCCATATTGCGGAGATGGAAAGCCTAATCCACCAAGCCAGAGACACGCCCACAAACTTCACGGAACAATGGGCTTGCTGGATACACTTCACCACCACAGACGAATACAAGCGGATAATGTCTTAACTACCTGCCTGGAGAGGCGGTGCGACACTGAAAACACTGAAAATACTGATAAAGCTGATCACACTCCCAAGTTACCCTGCCGCTCGATATCCTTGTGGTTCTGCTCTCACCACCAACTGACCCCTCCTGAGCTACCACCTCATACCTGTCAGGTTTCTGAGTGGAAAGCCCCCCTTCCTCCACTCCCCGAATCCTATGCCTCAGACCTCCAATACACCCCCTAGCAGACGCCTGCTGTAGACAGCTGATATCTAATGGGACTAACAAGGACATGCCAACCGTATACGGTCTGACGGCCTACCCCATGTGGCCTCTAACCCATCCTGGCAACTCCCCAAATTATCACTCCACCCGACCGTCGGTGGGGAGGCCACTTAAATACTCGTGCCAAGACCACTCCCATTTTCTTCGCCCCACCCCCAAGTTCCTCCACTCGCTCCCCGTCCCACCCCGAGTGACAACTATGACCATCCCTTCATCGCGAACTGTTCTTACTCATGTGTTCTGATTCCATGTTCAATTCCGAGCCCTGTATTTCTCAGTAATTTGTACCGTTTATACTAATGTTCACTTGCACCTTGTTGTGATGCGGCTGCGTCCGCAATCTTTGTGCAACTACTTGTTTTCTTGTACTACTGTATGATTTGCTACGAGATCTTTAATAAACTCTTCGAAAAAAAAAAAAACCAAGAGAAGTAAACCTCCAAATAGAGGGGATCGTAATACAATTGACAGGCAGTATAGAAAGTGGTAGGATGGTATAAAAATGAGCACTATCTTTGAGACAATGTATATATGTGTTGATGTATAATGTGTATTTATCTGTTGTATAGTTTTTTATGTATTTATTCGTTGTATACTTGGAAAATAATGTTTAATAAATGAATTCTTATTAAAAAAAAAAAAAAAAGAATGCAATGTCCCAGCAGGAGGGATTCCTCCGAGTCCATTTTTATTTTTTTTGTTTGTTTGTTTTTATTTTTTGGTTTTATTTTTTGGTTTTTGGTTTTCTTCTTCATTCGGCTTGCTGGCTGTATCCTTTATTTTGTAAAACACTGCACAAAGTATCGGTGCTATATAAATTCTGAAAAATAATAAAAACTATTTTTCATAAAAGTTGTCAAATATCATAAACTCCTCTGAAAAATATTAAAGAAATCCAGATACTCCCGAGGCACTTGAATGTCAGAAAAATGTGTAATCAGTTTTGCTTACCCTGTAAAGTAGCATTTACTATATTCCTAACAACACCAAACTCCAGCCCAAAATAGTTATTTTTGTTTTGAATAGAGTAGTGAATGTCAGGGAGGTTTTTTTGCAATGTGCCCCTGAATGTCTTTTCATCATCCCTTTCCCAAGGACAGCTTGTCAAAAGGACAGGCAATAGGAAAATGTTCAATATCGACAGAAAAGGCAACGAAAAGACATTTTACTGTGGAGGGGTAATTAAGAAATGTGGTTGGATTTTTACTGCTGTGTTCACCTCTTTCTGTCCCAGTGACCCCCAGTTCCCTCAATTCCTATCCTACTGTCTGAGGGTTTCACTAAGGCTCACAATAAAGGCCTGTACACGCAATAAGAAGATGGGAAGAAAAATCTTGTTTCGATCGGGCGATTATCTGATCGTTAGTATAGTGCTTTAGAGTTTCGACAGCCAATGACAAAATCTGAAGGTGTAGGCTAGAAAAATTGAAGGGCAAGATCGCGCATTCTCGGGATTGAAAGAATACATTACAAAACAATACAATGCATTACATCAATTCTGAAGTTGTATTTTGTTGAAGCGGAGCAACCTCTTTATTTTCAATATGAGACTAGCATGCATATTAAGAAAAAAAAAAAAAGGGAAGAAAAAGGACAAGCAGCCGTCATCAAATGGCGGGCCACGGTCAGAACACAGAATGATCGATGATTTTGTTGCGACTGTCAGTGTAAAGTCTCTCTGCTTTGCGGCCATTGGTTACAGGGACTGCGGGCGTCCCTGCAGCCAATGACATTGCATGTGCGTCCTGCCCCCTGCTACTTGTTTTATTCCGACTCCCAGCTCTCACTCCTTGTCAGCGGTGGGGTATGATGCGCGCCCCGCCCCCTCCAGCAAGACTCCCGGCGCAGGTTTCTCCCTCTGCAACTTGCTACCTCTGCTGGCTTCTGCTCCCTGCCTGCCCTCAAGGTATGTATTATATACAGGGGCACAATAATGGGCACATTTTATGTTCGGGTTCACTTTAATGGGCACAACATAATGAGTGCATCCGAGTGCCCCTTTACAGAAAATATGTCCATCAGTGTACCCCTTAACAAAAAATAATGGGCAATCTGATGGGCACATTTTATGTCAAGATTCACACTGATGGGCACATTTTGTTGTGCTCACCAGAGCGCCCACTTTAAAGGGGTTGCAAACCCTCAAGGTTTTTCACCTTAATGCATTCTATGCATTAAGGTGGAAAACCTCCTGTGTGGCAGCTGCCCCCCCCAGAGACCCCCCTTTTATTTACCTGAACCCAGCTTTTCCGGTGACGGGGACGAGCACACGAGTTTCAGCCGGTGTCTCGGGTCCCGATTGGATAGATTGATAGCAGCACAGCCACTGGCTCCTGCTGCTGTCAATCAAATCCAATGATGCAGGGCCGAGTCCTGCTGTCTGTGTCAATAGCAGCAGGACACAGGATCGTGCCTGCGTGAGTGCCCCAAGGGAGAGCCCCGAGGAGGATCGGGGGCGACTCTGTTCAAAACCCTTTCACAGAGGAGGTAAGCATGACAATTTTTTTTTTTAACAAAGCTTTAGTTAACCTTTAACATAAAATGTGCCTATCAGAGTAACGCTTAACATACAAATAAGGGGCATGCTGATGGGCACATATTATGCTATTGGGGGCATGCTGATGTGCACATATTATGTTAAGGGGGCACGCTGATGGGGACTAATGCAAGGGAGCACTCTGACTGGAATGCCTGATGTAAAGGAGCACTGTGATGGGGACACAATGTAAAGGGGCACCCTGATAGGAAATACCAGATGTAAGGTGGCACTGTGATGGGCACACATGATGTAAGGGAGTACTCTGATGGGGACACCTCATGTAAAAGAGCACGCTGATGAGGACACCACATGTGATGGGGACACCTGATTTAAAGGAGCACTCTTATGATGATACCCAATATAAGGGGACACCCTGATGGGGACAAATGATGTAATAGGGAACACTGATGGGAGAAACCAGATGTTAGTAAGCACTTTGATGGGAATACCTGATTTAAGGGGGCACTCTGATGGGGTGCCCTGATGGTGACAAATGATTTATGGGGGTAGTTTGATGGGGGCACCCAAAGTAATTAATAACTCTGATAGGGGCACCTGATGCAAGGGGGGACACCATCGGCGATATTTACAGAGTATTACCACAGTGTGTGAAGGAAACAGTAAGAAAAGCACAAAAAAGTGTGGCTTGCGCCAAAAAAGTTAAGAAGACACATACAATCTTTCATTGCACAGACTTGCAATTTGGATCTCGGCTGCAAGAAAAAAAATTTAGTGACCAGAATGGACCGCCTTGAATTTTAAACTCACTACCCTTACGACCTAAAATGGTCTGTGTTGCAATTATTTAGGTCACTCAGTATTCATGCAGTGGTTTTTCAAATGCAGATTTTGTAAAAAAAAAAAAATACACTTTAACCGGTTAAGACCCGGACCAATATGCAGGTTAAGGACCTTGCCCCTTTTTGCAATTAGGCACTGCGTCGCTTTAACCAACAATTGCGTGGATGTGCGACGTGGCTTCCAAACAAAATTGGCGTCCTTTTTTTCCCCCACAAATAGAGCTTTCTTTTGGTGGTATTTTATCACCTCTGTGGTTTTAATTTTTTGCGCTATAAAACAAAAAGCGACAATTAAAAAAAATATTTTTTTTACTTTTTGCTATAATAAATATCCCCAAAAAAGATATAAAAAAACAACAAAAAAAAAAAAAAAACATTTTTTTTCACTCAGTTTTAGGCCTATACGTATTCTTCTACATATTTTTGGTAAAAAAATAAATAAATCGCAATGAGCGTGTATTGATTGGTTAGCGCAAAATTTATAGTGTTTAATAATAAAAAAAAAAAAAATGTTACTACTAATGGCGGCGATCAGCGATTTTTTTCGTGATTGCGACATTATGGCGGACACATCGGACACTTGACACATTTTTGGGACCATTGTAATTTTCACAGCGAAAAGTGCTATAAAAATGCATTGTTTACTGTGAAAAATGACAATGGATGTGAAGGGGTTAACTAGGGGGCGCTGTAGGGGTCAAGTCTGACCTCATGTGTGTTTCTAACTGTAGGGGAGTGGGGGCTGGACATATATATATATATCAGGGAACAGACGATCACTGACATTGCCACGGAGAAGAACAGGGAAGGTTTGTTTACACACACCTCTCCCCGTTCTTCAGCTCCTGAAGTCCTGAAGATTGGGTCCGCAAGTCCCGCGGGTGCTGTCATGGAGCTTCGGACCGGGTTGCGCCGCTGGTGGTGCGCTCGCGACCCACGGCTGGGCTCTTAAAGGTCCTTAAGTGGTTAATGATTTTAATTCACAAAAGCCCGATAAGGATGCAACCTGCAACATTTTGGTTTGATTGGGTGCTTTGGAGGTCAGAGGAGAGATCTAGGGTCTAATTAGACCCCAGATCCCTCCATAAAGAGGACCTGCCACAGCCCATGTTATCACAACGGATGTTGTTAATTCCTTGTGATAGCAATAAAAAGTGATATTTATTTTATTAGCAATAAAAAGTGATATTTATTTTATTAAAAAAAAAAAAAAAGTATTAAAACTTCAAAAGCAATCATTTTTGCGCCAGATGTCCTGTGTAACTCTAAGTTGGTAACCTGTAAAGACTTTTAAAGCATCACATGCAGATTTTTAGGTACCATAGTTTGGCGCCATTCCACAGGCGTATGCAGTTTTAAGTCTCATGCACACTGCATCTCAAAGAAGCGGTTTCAAAAAAATGTTCTGCCTGGAAACTCCCCTCCATGTTAGCCTATGTGTCCATTAGTGGTGCAATGGATCACAGTTGATCCGTGATCCGAACGGGTGACCCCCTTCGGATCGGCAAACACTGTGATCCGCGGATTGCCGCGGCTCCGGAGCTAGGCCGAAGCCGCGGCCTTTCCTAATGTTATGGCTGTGGCTCCGAAGCTAGGCCGAAGCCGCGGCCTTTCCTAACGTTATGGCCACGGCTTCGGCCTACCTCCAAAGCTGCGGCCCTCCTCTCTGTTTACACCCACAGAGGAGGAGGAGCCCGCACTCGTGGGACACACCGCTGGGGGTGTCTGTACTGAGAAGAGGGGGGGGGGGTGTCTGTACTGAGAAGAGGGGGGGGGGTGTCTGTACTGAGAAGAGGGGGGGGGGTGTCTGTACTGAGAAGAGGGGGGGGGGGGGGTGTCTGTACTGAGAAGAGGGGGGGGGGGGGTGTCTGTACTGAGAAGAGGGGGGGGGGTGTCTGTACTGAGAAGAGGGGGGGGGGTGTCTGTACTGAGGAGAGGGGGGCGTGTCGGTACTCAGAGGAGAGGGGGGCGTGTCGGTACTCAGAGGAGAGGGGGGCGTGTCGGTACTCAGAGGAGAGGGGGGCGTGTCGGTACTCAGAGGAGAGGGGGGCGTGTCGGTACTCAGAGGAGAGGGGGGCGTGTCGGTACTCAGAGGAGAGGGGGGCGTGTCGGTACTCAGAGGAGAGGGGGGCGTGTCGGTACTCAGAGGAGAGGAGGGGGCGTGTCGGTACTCAGAGGAGAGGAGAGGGGGGCGTGTCGGTACTCAGAGGAGAGGAGAGGGGGGCGTGTCGGTACTCAGAGGAGAGGAGAGGGGGGCGTGTCGGTACTCAGAGGAGAGGAGAGGGGGGCGTGTCGGTACTCAGAGGAGAGGAGAGGGGGGCGTGTCGGTACTCAGAGGAGAGGAGAGGGGGGCGTGTCGGTACTCAGAGGAGAGGAGAGGGGGGCGTGTCGGTACTCAGAGGAGAGGAGAGGGGGGCGTGTCGGTACTCAGAGGAGAGGAGAGGGGGGCGTGTCGGTACTCAGAGGAGAGGAGAGGGGGGCGTGTCGGTACTCAGAGGAGAGGAGAGGGGGGCGTGTCGGTACTCAGAGGAGAGGAGAGGGGGGCGTGTCGGTACTCAGAGGAGAGGGGGGCGTGTCGGTACTCAGAGGAGAGGGGGGCGTGTCGGTACTCAGAGGAGAGGGGGGCGTGTCGGTACTCAGAGGAGAGGGGGGCGTGTCGGTACTCAGAGGAGAGGGGGGCGTGTCGGTACTCAGAGGAGAGGGGGGCGTGTCGGTACTCAGAGGAGAGGGGGGCGTGTCGGTACTCAGAGGAGAGGGGGGCGTGTCGGTACTCAGAGGAGAGGGGGGCGTGTCGGTACTCAGAGGAGAGGGGGGCGTGTCGGTACTCAGAGGAGAGGGGGGCGTGTCGGTACTCAGAGGAGAGGGGGGCGTGTCGGTACTCAGAGGAGAGGGGGGCGTGTCGGTACTCAGAGGAGAGGGGGGCGTGTCGGTACTCAGAGGAGAGGGGGGCGTGTCGGTACTCAGAGGAGAGGGGGGCGCGTGTCGGTACTCAGAGGAGAGGGGGGCGTGTCGGTACTCAGAGGAGAGGGGGGCGTGTCGGTACTCAGAGGAGAGGGGGGCGTGTCGGTACTCAGAGGAGAGGGGGGCGTGTCGGTACTCAGAGGAGAGGGGGGCGTGTCGGTACTCAGAGGAGAGGGGGGCGTGTCGGTACTCAGAGGAGAGGGGGGCGTGTCGGTACTCAGAGGAGAGGGGGGCGTGTCGGTACTCAGAGGAGAGGGGGGCGTGTCGGTACTCAGAGGAGAGGGGGGCGTGTCGGTACTCAGAGGAGAGGGGGGCGTGTCGGTACTCAGAGGAGAGGGGGGCGTGTCGGTACTCAGAGGAGAGGGGGGCGTGTCGGTACTCAGAGGAGAGGGGGGCGTGTCGGTACTCAGAGGAGAGGGGGGCGTGTCGGTACTCAGAGGAGAGGGGGGCGTGTCGGTACTCAGAGGAGAGGGGGGCGTGTCGGTACTCAGAGGAGAGGGGGGCGTGTCGGTACTCAGAGGAGAGGGGGGCGTGTCGGTACTCAGAGGAGAGGGGGGCGTGTCGGTACTCAGAGGAGAGGGGGGCGTGTCGGTACTCAGAGGAGAGGGGGGCGTGTCGGTACTCAGAGGAGAGGGGGGCGTGTCGGTACTCAGAGGAGAGGGGGGCGTGTCGGTACTCAGAGGAGAGGGGGGCGTGTCGGTACTCAGAGGAGAGGGGGGCGTGTCGGTACTCAGAGGAGAGGGGGGCGTGTCGGTACTCAGAGGAGAGGGGGGCGTGTCGGTACTCAGAGGAGAGGGGGGCGTGTCGGTACTCAGAGGAGAGGGGGGCGTGTCGGTACTCAGAGGAGAGGGGGGCGTGTCGGTACTCAGAGGAGAGGGGGGCGTGTCGGTACTCAGAGGAGAGGGGGGCGTGTCGGTACTCAGAGGAGAGGGGGGCGTGTCGGTACTCAGAGGAGAGGGGGGCGTGTCGGTACTCAGAGGAGAGGGGGGCGTGTCGGTGTCGGTACTCAGAGGAGAGGGGGGCGTGTCGGTACTCAGAGGAGAGGGGGGCGTGTCGGTACTCAGAGGAGAGGGGGGCGTGTCGGTACTCAGAGGAGAGGGGGGCGTGTCGGTACTCAGAGGAGAGGGGGGCGTGTCGGTACTCAGAGGAGAGGGGGGCGTGTCGGTACTCAGAGGAGAGGGGGGCGTGTCGGTACTCAGAGGAGAGGGGGGCGTGTCGGTACTCAGAGGAGAGGGGGGCGTGTCGGTACTCAGAGGAGAGGGGGGCGTGTCGGTACTCAGAGGAGAGGGGGGCGTGTCGGTACTCAGAGGAGAGGGGGGCGTGTCGGTACTCAGAGGAGAGGGGGGCGTGTCGGTACTCAGAGGAGAGGGGGGCGTGTCGGTACTCAGAGGAGAGGGGGGCGTGTCGGTACTCAGAGGAGAGGGGGGCGTGTCGGTACTCAGAGGAGAGGGGGGCGTGTCGGTACTCAGAGGAGAGGGGGGCGTGTCGGTACTCAGAGGAGAGGGGGGCGTGTCGGTACTCAGAGGAGAGGGGGGCGTGTCGGTACTCAGAGGAGAGGGGGGCGTGTCGGTACTCAGAGGAGAGGGGGGCGTGTCGGTACTCAGAGGAGAGGGGGGCGTGTCGGTACTCAGAGGAGAGGGGGGCGTGTCGGTACTCAGAGGAGAGGGGGGCGTGTCGGTACTCAGAGGAGAGGGGGGCGTGTCGGTACTCAGAGGAGAGGGGGGCGTGTCGGTACTCAGAGGAGAGGGGGGCGTGTCGGTACTCAGAGGAGAGGGGGGCGTGTCGGTACTCAGAGGAGAGGGGGGCGTGTCGGTACTCAGAGGAGAGGGGGGCGTGTCGGTACTCAGAGGAGAGGGGGGCGTGTCGGTACTCAGAGGAGAGGGGGGCGTGTCGGTACTCAGAGGAGAGGGGGGCGTGTCGGTACTCAGAGGAGAGGGGGGCGTGTCGGTACTCAGAGGAGAGGGGGGCGTGTCGGTACTCAGAGGAGAGGGGGGCGTGTCTGGTACTCAGAGGAGAGGGGGGCGTGTCTGTACTCAGAGGAGAGGGGGGCGTGTCTGTACTCAGAGGAGAGGGGGGCGTGTCTGTACTCAGAGGAGAGGGGGGCGTGTCTGTACTCAGAGGGGGGGCGTGTGTCTGTACTCAGAGGGGGGGGGCGTGTCTGTACTCAGAGGAGAGGGGGGCGTGTCTGTACTGAGAGGAGAGGGGGGCGTGTCTGTACTGAGAGGAGAGGGGGGCGTGTCTGTACTGAGAGGAGAGGGGGGCGTGTCTGTACTGAGAGGAGAGGGGGGCGTGTCTGTACTGAGAGGAGAGGGGGGCGTGTCTGTACTGGGGGGGGGGGCGTGTCTGTACTGAGAGGAGAAGGGGGGCGTGTCTGTACTGAGAGGAGAGGGGGGCGTGTCTGTACTGAGAGGGGGGGGGCGTGTCTGTACTGAGAGGAGAGGGGGGGGTGTCTGTACTGAGAGGAGAGGGGGTCGTGTCTGTACTGAGAGGAGAGGGGGGGCGTGTCTGTACTGAGAGGAGAGGGGGGGCGTGTCTGTACTGAGAGGAGAGGGGGGGCGTGTCTGTACTGAGAGGAGAGGGGGGGCGTGTCTGTACTGAGAGGAGAGGGGGGGCGTGTCTGTACTGAGAGGAGAGGGGGGGCGTGTCTGTACTGAGAGGAGAGGGGGGGCGTGTCTGTACTGAGAGGAGAGGGGGGGCGTGTCTGTACTGAGAGGAGAGGGGGGGCGTGTCTGTACTGAGAGGAGAGGGGGGGCGTGTCTGTACTGAGAGGAGAGGGGGCTGGGACACCATTCCTTTCTGCACTGGGTGACACCAACCCTAGTGAAGGCACTGCAGTGGGGGAGATGTGGATATTACAGTTTGGGAGAATTTTTTTTTTTTTTTTTGCCGATTCGAAAAATAATCCGATCGTTTTTTGATCCGTTGCACCCCTATTGTCCATGCACACCATGTTAATTTTCAGACATTTACAGGCACATAAGCTTACAGGCAGAATCCCCTCCCCCCTAAGGCTGGGTTCACACTTGTGCAGTGCACATTTCAGCTCTGTAATCTCTCTGCAAAGATAAGAGAAGTGTTCAGCAGATTAGCTCTGTTTTTAGCTGCGAATTTGGAGACCTGGGAGAAGTTCCGGGTGAGAGGAGAGTGGTGGAGAAGTGTATTGAGCTGAATTCCTGAAGAGAACTGAACACATATGCGAATCAGCTGCGAACCCATAGAAGATAATGGGCCTGAATTTGCACCTGAGCCGCACCGCAAGACATAAAATCCGCACACGTTTTTTTTCTGCAATGCGCAGTGCGAATGCATCGCACATATGTGAACCAGCCTCATTGAAAACAATGTATTTAGAAATGTTATGCGTGTTAGATGCGGTTTAAGCCGCACTCAATCCGCACAAGTGTGAACCCGGCCTAATACTTTCAATCTTTTTGAGCAGAAAAGATGCCCAAGCGCCCAAAAAAGCAGGAAATGCCTGTAGGAGCAGCTTTGTTGAACTGCAGTGTGCATGAGGCCTTAAAACGTGACATGTTTGGCATTTACTCAGTGCAGCATCATGTTTTATATTTTACCAAACAATTGGGTATTATATTGTGTTTTTGAGTATTAAAATGCATTTAAAATTCCAAAACATTTGCGAAAAAACACTGTGCAAATATCGTGAGACATAAAAATATGCTACACCCACCATTTTTTTCCCTAGGGCCAAAAATAAAATAAAAATATAAAATGTTTCGGTATTCTTGGTAGTTTTCTAGCAAAAAAAAGAAAGAAAAATGCTGGATTTTTACATGTAGGAGAAGACTGTTATGCCGCGTACACACGGTCGTTTTTTGCGATGAAAAAAAACGACGTTTTTTAAAACGTCATTTAAATTGATCGTGTGTGGGCAAAACGTTGTTTTTTGTCTTCAAAAAAACAACCAAAAAAAAATTCCAACATGTTTGAATTTTTTGTGTCATTTTTCAAAACGTCGTTTTTTGTTTCACAAAAAGTCACTGTGTGTAGCAAAAACGTCGTTCAAAACGACGTTTTTCAACCCGCGCGCATGCCCAGAAGCTAGTTATGAAGCGAGCTTCAATGGAAAAGTGGTGAACATAACCTTGCTTTTTGTGAAAAAACTATGGTGTGTATGCAAAATTGTCTTTGAAAAGTGACGTTTCAAAAGCGTCGTTTTTTACTTCACAGAAAACGTCGTTTTTTTTTTCATCGCAAAAAACGACCGTGTGTACGCGGCATTAGAATTGGCCTGGACCCGGTTAAAAGATATCCCATTGACTGTAACAGGTGTCAAAAACGACCAAAGGATTCAGCAACTGCTAAACATTGCATGCAATGTCCAAACGGAAGCACAGCAACATGAAGCAATACAAAAGGTATGTCTAAAAGTTACATCTGAAAGATTATGCAAAGCTTTTGGTATACGTTTTAAATGCTTCTGGTTAACTTCCCCGTAAATGTATGTGTCCATCCTCTTGCCCAGCCCTGTGCTCCTGCTACCTTTGAAGTAGTAATTTTGGCAATCCCTAGCATCGTTAACTAATGTAAATACTACGGATACCTCTTTCTCATATTCAGTCATCTTTGGTGCCTTCACCTAGGCATAAGCATACCAATTCCTAGGAAATTGCCAAATGACTTGTGTTAGTAAATACAGTCATATTACTAATGGCGATCGTTCTACTACTATAAGCTACATCTCACACACCGTCCTAATCTGCATTGCCCAAAGACACAAACACTACAATATAACAACCACAGACAAATATGGCAATTCTAGAACATATGACACATTCCAAGAATACAGATCAAGCATGCATGCTAGCAACCAAGCAGTGCTAGCAACCAAGCAGTGCTAGCAACCAAGCGGCGCTAGCAACCAAGCGGCGCTAGCAACCAAGCGGCGCTAGCAACCAAGTGGCGCTAGCAACCAAGCGGCGATAGCAACCAAGCAGTGCTAGCAACCAAGTGGCGCTAGCAACCAAGCAGTGCTAGCAACCAAGCAGTGCTAGCAACCAAGCGGCGCTAGCAACCAAGCGGCGCTAGCAACCAAGTGGCGCTAGCAACCAAGCAGTGCTAGCAACCAAGTGGCGATAGCAACCAAGCAGTGCTAGTAACCAAGCGGCGCTAGCAACCAAGCGGCGCTAGCAACCAAGCGGCGCTAGCAACCAAGTGGCGCTAGCAACCATTGCATGATGAAATGGTTTATTATACGACAAGGAATATGTTTTCCCCAGTTTAATCATACTGCACGCAATATAAAATTTACATTTTTCAAGAAGCCATCACATACAGTCATTTTTATTAAAATGAACAACATTGTAATGAAGAACCGCATAGCAAATGACAACTACATGTCATGAGCAGAAAACACTGCAGCTCCCGAATGTTAATAGGGGGCCCGATTAACAAAGAGAGCTCCAGGCTATGTTAGAACGAAATGTGTTTATTTCTTCCAGCAACAGAATGCGGTAGGATTCCTTTCCATAGATTGCTACATTCAGTTCTATCATCACGCCTGTAAATTGTAACTACCAGAGGCGCATCATTTTTATTGCTAGGTCACACGGTCTCCGATATTAGAAAACGGCAGGTTGGTGTGTAGTACAGCACAATGGGAAGGCTCTGCCCTGCTTTCCTGCCATTGTGGCACGCAGGTCTTGGAGGCAGAAAAAGATTGGTTGTTTGAATAGCAACATTTATTTATTTTTTTACTCCAGTCTAAAAATCCATGGATTTGTATCATGCCACATCTGGGATCTTATGACTGATAAAACTCACACGTTTTTTTTTTTTTGTTTTGTTTTTTTCAGTCAAATTTCCAAATGAAGAATTAAAAAGGGGGGAAAAAATAATACTGATAAAAATGGTATTTTGTGGTCGCTGCAGTGTATGGTTTCAGCAGAACAATTTGCATACTGACACAATGAATACGTCATGGTCATACCGAGCAAATGCCTTTGAGGTCCCAAATTTGTGGATTCTTAGGAGAATGGCATCTCCCCTGCTCACCTCCACATCCTGAAATAACAAAGAAAAGCCTAGGTTCACACTGGTGCATACAGAACACTGCATGTGATTTGCGCCGCATTCCTGTGCGCATCACATGCAATGTCTGTGCGGTGCAATTTAAGCAATACGTTTTGCATGGCTCAAATCACATTGCTTCAGCACCAAAATGGTGCAGGACCCTTTTTTCTCCCGCACCTGAATCTCATTGCATGAGTGTTCACACCCCTGCGATGCGATTCTGGCAATCCCACTGCGTTTTGTGATTGTTAGATTAACAACACTTACACTGGCTGAAGAAGGAACCAATGAGCTGTTCCGGAACGCGTCCCACCTCTATGACACACTTCCTGTCCACTTCCTGTTTGTGTTCCATGCTGGTTTTTGTCTCGCTTCCTCTGTCATCATCCCCAGGTTCCAGCACTATTGTGTCCCCTGAACATCCAAAGCACAAGTTGGCTGTTATCTCGTGGACTTCAATGGAAGCTTTACCATCACAGACTGGGACTGCCCTGCCACTAGAACATCTTCTGGATGCACTTACCTGCTACATGCCTGTTTCATCCACCATCTTGTAAGTGTTTTTAACCCCTTTAGGCGATATTAAAAGTTTTATACTTCTGCACTTAGAGGCGCCTTGTTTGTTTTTCTGTTTCCACTAGAGATTGCTTGTCTCCCTGACTGCTGCCTAAAGTGAGTGAAGATTTGCTACCCTCTCCAACACAGACTTTATATGCTTGGAGCGCCCTGGATATACACATTTTAACGACACCCACAGCAGATCGCATGAACGCCATGCAATTGTTATGCAGTGCGATGTTGAGAAACAGCGAATCTTGTGCATTTTACGCACCACGTCAGTGTGACCCAGGGCGAAACAAGAATAGGGCCCAGCAAGGTCTTCCTTTGTGATAGTATATCTCTCTGTGAACCTATGCAAAAACTAAGGGTGCTGCTCAAGTCAGGTCCTCATCTACTGTCAGCGGGAGTGAAGTTAGGGATGGAGCTCGTTCCAGCTCCGCGGAGATTGATGCAGAGAAGTAAAGTCCCAAAAGCCACACATCACAACAAAACCCCTGTGTGCGAAAAGTGAAAACTGCCTCAGCCCAGGCTCCATCCAGGCCACACCCACCGATGCATTTCATCCTGTCCACAATGATTAAACCCCCGGGGGTAGAGGATGAAATGCATCGGTGGGTATGGCCTAGATGGAGCCTGGGCTGAGGCAGTTTTCACTTTTCGCACACAGGGGTTTTGTTGTGATGTGCGGCCTTTGGGACTCTCCTTCATAATATATATATATATATATATATATATATATATCTATAAATCTGGTTATGGCATAAAAACAATCCTTTTATATAAAAGGTGCGATGGTGTCATGAATTTAGCATAATATATATTATATATATACACACACACACACCCACTGTAGGTGGTCAGGAGATGAGATCTGTAATTTATGCCTCTTGCAAACCTGAAATTGCTCCTTGGATTTTGGGTCTCTTTGAAAAAAGTTGTCACATGTGGTATCCCCATACTCGGGAAGAGTAGCAAGTTTATCAGCATCCATTTATTTATTTGATTGAAAATTATTTTACATTATAGCGCTGCATGGCCCAGATTCAGAGAGAATTGGATTCTCGTAGCGTATCAGAAATACACTACGCCGCCGTTTTTTACTTGGCTCTACGTGGAATCCAGGTAGATTTTGTCCAGTAAACGACGGCGGCGTAGCGTATTTCTCCCGTCGCAATCCATCTACACGAGTAGGGGGCGTGAAGGATTTAAAATAGGCGCGTTCCCGCGGCGATCGAACTGCGCATGCTCCGTTCGCAAATTTCCCGCCGTGCATTGCGCGAAATCACGTCGTTACGTCATTCGTTGTTTGAGTAGCGTCGTTTACGGACATTTCTATTCCCGAACGAGTTACGCAAAAAAAAAAAAAATTAAATTTGACGCGGGAACGACGGCCATACTTAACATGGGCTACGCACCGTTAGACCAGCAAAAAGCTGGTCTAACAGTACGTAAAAAAAAAAACAGACGTAAGCGATTGCGAAGACCGCTCGTATCTTCGTGGATCGCCGTAAAAACTCATTTGCATATCCCGACGCATCAAAACGACGCGAACTCCTCCCAGCGGCCGCAAAAATATTGCAGCGTAGATCCGAAGGCTTACGAAGACGTAAGCCTCTCGGATCGAAGCCCGAAGCCGCCGTATCATGGTTTGAGGATTCAAACTAGTGATACGGCGCGCAAAATTTTAAATTACTCCTGTCTAACACCAGTTAGACAGGCGTAATTGCTTTATGAATCTGGGCCCATGTTTTTATCATTTGTGATATATCAATGGCCAGTCAAATGCACACTTGCGGGTGAGTTTGCTCTGTGATGATGGAAGTATTTATCTCTAAACTCTTGGCTGAACCAGGTGATAAATAGGGACATTAGGAAAGGGGCATACTTGATAATGATGCTTTGAACCAAAGTACTTCATGTGTATGCTTTTAATATTCGACTTAGGCCAAAAACTTTGGCAGCCCCATCTGAATTTTCACTTCCAGGCCCTCTGGCTCTTGGTAGAGTCATCACTTGCAATGCTACTTAATGCATTGTGAGCTCTTCCTTTCAGTTCAGCTGTAATTATTCAATATACTTTGCCCTCATGCAGACAAAGCAGATGGTGTGAATGCCGAGTTCTGTGTTTAAGCATCATCAGGAACGTGTGCGCCAGCTTTGATGCCCGGCAGATTAACACTTCATTATTCCGTATTTGTCTTTAGCATTTAGCTATGTTTACACTCAGAAAAGTAGACAGACTTTTGCCAAGAGCAAACACTGTGAGCAAAGATAGCTAAACCGCCAGGTCTTTGTCCAATGATAGCAAGAAAATAAATGATATTGTTAAATAAATACTGTGCATTTGCACACGGAAACCCCACTGGCTCCCTTCATTAAATATATACCAGCAAACAACCCTACAGCTACCCCATATTTTGATTATGCAATCATTAGAAAGGACATCGGTGAGGCATGGCACTGCAGCCAAAATGCAAACTGTAGAAGAGCAACTAGGGACAATAAACTATAGCAACACAATCTCAGAGTTCCTTCTCGCTATATAAAAAACACATGTGTAAATAAACAACCTCGCAGCTACTAATATTTTATAATGAGATCATTAAAGTGTCACTAAACCCACAGCATAAAAACTGATCAATAAATGCATTACATGCTGTCCATACTCAGTTACTACGAGATTCGTTTCTGTATTCTGCAAAAAACCTGGTTGATCATGCTGCTCTCTATCGCCACCTTCTGTTCAGGTCTCCAATTCAGCTAGAGATTCTGCAGAGCAGTGTTGGCAGGTCTGCACATGCTCAGTTTTCAGCAAGTTTCTATGCTAAGCATTTCCTCCCCATCACATCTAACTAACCCATGCGACTATAGTGTCACACAAGTGGGCATATACACAGTGGTATATGGCAGCCCACTCCCTCCCTTCTCCATGCCTACTAGCCAGCTAAACACAATGGGGGTGGGATATTACATGTAGGTTGAAGAGGTTGTAAACCTCCCTTTTGCAGGTTGTACCTATACGTAAGCCTAGAATATCTCCTAAACGTGCGCCGTTTGGGAAATATTTACTGTATAATGTGCCGATGTCGTCAACGCATACTCTGTGATGAAATGGCCCTCCCACGCAGTTTCTTTGCGAGTGTGGTGACCACCATTCCACATTGACTTCTATGGCATGCAATACCGCATGTGGGAGGGCATCGGAGAGACACAGAAATACTAGGAGACCTCTCGGATACACTCAGAAACCTTCGGAAAGGCTTAGAAACATTTGGGAGGAAGCATTTCCGAGCGTTTTCTGCCCAAATGCAGTACTGCACACCAAAGAGGCTTGAATTCTGCTCGTATTGTGAGCAAACCGAGACAAGATTTAAAAAAAAAAAAAAAAAAAAAAAAAACGTGTTACTTGCAATTCGAGGTTCCACTGTAAAAGAAATAGAAGGGGCAATGTAAACTTAGCAATGTGTGTTTAGTCTTGCTTTAAATGGTTGTAAAGTTTTGTTTTTTATTTTCTAAATAGGTTCCTTTAAAAGCTAGTGCATTGTTGGTTCACTTACCTTTTCCTTCGATTTCCCTTCCAAGTGTTTTTTTCCCTTTGTCTGAATTTCTCCTCAGTAAGCTGTTCTGGCTGACTAACCCCCAGTCAGATGATGGGGGCAAGCTTACTGAGGTGGAACAGGAAGCGAGAATATCAGACAAAGAAAAAAAATATTTAGAAGGGAAATGGAAGGAAAAGGTAAGTGAACCAACAATGCACTGGCTTAAAGGAACCTAAAAAACAATAAAAAACAAACCTTTACAACCCCTTTAATAATAATAATAATATCCACTTAACCAGCCGCATGCTACCAAGATACTGTGAAACACTAGGGTTCCTACACAAATTTCTGGGGCTCCTTGAGCTGGGCCCGATTGACCTTGCCATACAATGGTGGTTCTAAAACATGCGCCGCTTCGCAGAGCCAGTATAAAGACACATCAGTGAACTTTGAATCGGTTTTTAAGGATGGCATTTGGACCACCGTTTTAGGGGCCATTTCTCCAAATGACCATCAATGTAAAGGGAGTTTTCCCACTACCCCTCAACAAATTGGTTTTAGCTAGTTGTGCACCAAAATAAAAACCGACGCAAAAAAAAAAATATATAATTAAATATAATTTTTTTGCCCATTATCTCCAAATGCTGATAAAATGCTGATAACCCTATTTTCATCCAATTTATCAGTATGTCCCTAGTTTTAGCAAGGATTCCTTGAGACCTGACAAGTAGTTCAAGGGTTCCACTGCGGTAAAAAGGTTAAGGCAGGCTGCACTAGACCCTGTACATAAAGTAAACTGGCCTATTTCTGATGGTAAGGTAATAGAGCAATAACATGTCATAAAATATAGCCATATTGAGTAGCACTCTCGCCTAGCAGTAAAAAGGGTTGCTGGTTCGAATCCCGACCACGACACTACCTGCCTGGAGTTTGCATGTTCTCCCTGGGCCTGCGTTGGTTTCCTCCAGGATTCCGGTTTCCACCCACACTCCAAAGACATGCTGGTAGGTTAATTGGCTTCTGCCTAAATTGGCCCTAGTATATGAATGTCAGTTAGGGACCTTAGATTGTAAGCTCATTGAGGGTAGGGACTGATGTGAATGTATATTGTATATGTAAAGCGCTGCGTAAATTGATGGTGCTCTACAAGTACCTAAATAATAATCATTAACCAAGTCGGTTTGCCATTAAAGCATTTAAGTGGAACTTTGCCCAACTTTAATGCATAATGCTATGGATTAAGATAAAAAGCTCAGATTTACCTGAGCCCATCTCGATTCCAGCGATGTCCACAATTCCCTCAGCCATCCGGGACTCTCCCTCCTGACTGGCTGGGACACAGCAGCGGTGCCATTGGTTCCTGCTGCTGTCAAAGTCAGTTAGCCAATCAGGAGAGCGAGGGGGTGAGGCTGAACCACAGCTCTGTGTCTGAATGGACACATGGAGCTGCAGCTCAGTTCGGGTGCTTGCTGTGGGGGCACTCAACAGGAGGGAGGTGTCAGGAGCACCATAGATCGGAGCTGCACTGTGCAAATCCACTGCACAGAACAGGCAAGTATAACATGTCTGTTATTTTATTTTTTTAAGAGACTTTACAATCACTTTCAAAATACTGACTTTTATATTTTTTTTGAAGGGGGACTAAAGATTTGCCAACTTAAAAAAAAAAAAATTATAATAATAATAAACTTACCAGCTCTGTGCAGTGGCACTGCAGAGCATCCTGAACCTACTTTTCCTGGGTCCTTCGCTGACACTCTCGGCTCCTCCTCTTCACGGTGCATCACCATAGAAAGCTACTTGCTATAGGGGTGCACATGCTGGTTTGCTCCCAAGCTGGGCTGTGTGCGTCTATTGACAAACACAGCACAGCCTGGCTCTTCCCCCTCCTCAAAGGATTTTATTGACAGCAGCAGAAGCAAGTGCCCCCCATTCCTCTTGTGAGAAGAGCAGTGTTGCTTCACTTTGGCACAATGCTGGATCGAGATATGACTCTGGTATGTATTTTAGAGAGGTGAGGGGGCGATCTAACCAATGGGACATTTTTTACTTTGCAGGGAATGCATTAAAGTAAAAAAAAAAAAAAATGTCCTGCCTTTAGAACTACTTTAACAAAAACTAAAAGAAGACGGATAGTGATATGTGAATAGCTTAATACACAAAGCATCCAAATGCAATGGACAAAAAATAAATAAAAATACTCTGTACTTGGGAACAGACAGTGGGTGACACTATAAGAAGCAAGAGAAGTCAAAAATGTTTTTTTGGGGAAAATACAAAGTATGAATGGAGTCATTTTGGGAGTGGGTACTTTGATGGAAGTTAGGAAGAATGATCAGTGAGGACATGGATGAAAAGAGACGAACAATCACATGGGCATGGAGAAGAGAGACAAAAACTACATAGTGGGAAAAGAGTAGGGTTGTCCCGATACCACTTTTTTAGGACTGAGTACCGATACTTTTTTTCCCCCATGTACTCGCCGATACCGAATACCGATACTTTTTTTTAAATGTGTCCCCAAATGCAGCCATGTCCCCCACATATTGCAGCCATGTCCTGTCCCCCACATATTGCAGCCATGTCCTGTCCCCCACATATTGCAGCAATGTCCTGTCCCCCACATATTGCAGCAATGTCCTGTCCCCCACATATTGCAGCAATGTCCTGTCCCCCACATATTGCAGCAATGTCCTGTCCCCCACATATTGCAGCAATGTCCTGTCCCCCACATATTGCAGCCATGTCCTGTCCCCCACATATTGCAGCAATGTCCTGTCCCCCACATATTGCAGCAATGTCCTGTCCCCCACATATTGCAGCAATGTCCTGTCCCCCACATATTGCAGCAATGTCCTGTCCCCCACATATTGCAGCAATGTCCTGTCCCCCACATATTGCAGCAATGTCCTGTCCCCCACATATTGCAGCAATGTCCTGTCCCCCACATATTGCAGCCATGTCCTGTCCCCCACATATTGCAGCCATGTCCTGTCCCCCACATATTGCAGCCATGTCCCCCATACCTGTAGTAGATGCCGCCGCGGCTGCTGCCGGGTTAATCCCCGTGCAATACAGCGCGCATTACAAGCTTTCGTTTGTATACTTGTAATGCCCGCCTCGCCATGTATAGACACTCCCCTTCTCGGGATTGGATGGATCCGTCCAATCCCGAGCAAGGGGAAGTGTCTATACACGGATACGGATATTGGTATGCGGTATGCGGCAGTGGCGGAAAGTATTCTTTTTAGGTATCGGGGGTATTTGCGGGAGTACAAGTACTCCCGCAAATACTCGGTATCGGTCCCGATACGAGTATCGGTATCGGGACAACCCTAGAAAAGAGATTTATACAATTCCTACACAAGTATTTTCATTAATGATGTGAGGAGTAGCATAAGCAGTGACTATTCATTCTACATGGATAATTATAATTATTGTGTTTTCTCATCCTTCCGGTCAATGATCTCCCTGTAAGCATTCAATCAGCAGGCTTCTCCGTTTTACCATAGACATTACTGTCCCCTTATCAAGTAATTGTGAACTCATTATAGGCTGGCTAATCCAGGCATTTTTTTTCTTACCAATAACCCTCAGCAAGAGTGGAAAAAAACAAACACACAACAACCCCCCTCCCCCCCAAAAAAATTGATGACTTCCCGGAAAGAAATCACCCGCGCCCATGTGTGGGAGTGACGACATTGCGGCTCCAGCCACTCACATCGCTGGAGCCACGATACCCGGAAGACACGCCGAGGCAACATGTCATCTCCCTCGGCGTGGACCAGGTGAGTTACCGATGCCTCGTTCTAAGGTAAGTATTTCATAATGAGCTAGTATGTGGTGCATAGTAGTGCATTATGCCCTTTGCCTTACAAGTGACAAAAAAAAAAAAAAAGTTTGGACTATACAACCGCTTTAATAAATCACTGGGACCAGATGGTTTGCACCCGAGGGTACTTATGGAACTCAGTCAAGTAGTTGCCAGACCATTGTTCCTAATTTTTACTGACAGTCTACTGATTGGCTTTTTTCCAATCGGCTGGTACCATTCCAATGTAGCACCAATATTTAAAAAGGGCCAAAATACATCCCTGGGAATTACAGGCCAGTTAGCCTAACATCAATTTTTATGCAAGCTCTTGGAGGGGGACGATAACGGACTATATACAAGATTTTAGTAATGAGAAAGGTATCATTAGCAGTAATCAGCATGGGTTTATGAAGACTTGTTCTTGCCAAACCAATCTATTAACCTTCTATGGGGAGGCGAGTTGCCATCTAGATAAAGGAAGGCCCGTAGACATGGCGCATCTGGATTTTGCAAAAGCATTTGATACAGTTCCCCATAAATGTTTACTGTACAAAATAAGGTCTGTTGGCATGGACCATAGGGTGAGTATATGGATTGAAAACTGGCTACAAGGGCGTGTTCAGAGGGTGGTGATAAATTGGGTGTACTCTGCATGGTCAGGGGTGGGTAGTGGGGTCCCACAGGGTTCTGTGCTGGGACCAATCCTATTTAATTTGTTCATAAACGAACTGGAGGATGGAATAAACAGTTCAATCTCTGTATTTGAGGAGGATACTAAGCTAAGCAGGACAATAACTTATCTGCAGGATGTGGAAACCTTGCAAAAAGATCTGAACAAATTAATGGGGTGGGCAACTACATGGCAAATGAGGTTTAATGTAGAAAAATGTAAAATAATGCATTTGGGTGGCAAAAATATGAATGCAAGCTATACACTAGGGGGAGAACCTCTGGGGGAATTTAAGATGGAAAAGAACCTGGAGGTTGGCATACAATGCCAAGCTGCTGCTAACAAAGCAAACAGAATATTGTCATGCATTAAAAAAGGGGTTAACTCCAGAGATAAAACAATAATTCTACCACTCTACAAGACTCTGGTTCAGCCGCACCTAGAGTATGCTGTCCAGTTCTGGGCACCAGCAGGGCCGTCTTAATAGCATCATGGGCCCCTTGGCAAAGTAATGCACTGGGGCTCCTAACAGCCTGTCCCAATTTACGCACTTACTCTCAAGAATCAAAGTATAAATAGTTGATAGAATTAAACATAATAAAATCGATTTTAAACAATAAGAAAACATGCCATAAATCAGAAGACTAATTAACACAAAGGGCACAGTTCAGGGGGAGTCAGAAGGGCAGAATACTGGGATCAGGAGGGCACAGTGCAGTTTATGGCCAGGACATGGCCATCCCAGAACAGCTTAGTAGAAAGCGTGACTGTCCCGGCAAGTATGATGTAATGCAAGATCACGGGGCCCCTATGCACCTGGAGCTCCTTGGTAGTGCCCATGCTATAAGACAGCCCTGGGCACCAGTCCTCAGGAAGGATGCCCATCTTCAGCCTCACTGTGCCTTTGATCTCCCGATGTATCATGCAACTGCAGTTGGCGGCCATCCACTGTAACAAAGCCCTGCCTCCTCTTTGTCCGTGATAGACAGAACACTGATTCAGTTTCCCAGCATTGTTATTAGTGTTCCATCTATCATGGAAAAAGAGGCGGGGCTTTGTTACAGTGGAGGACCGCCGAACAGTTAAGACTGACTGCATGACACAGTGGGAGACCCTCACTCAAGCATAAGCAGAGGGGGGCTTTTTCAGCAGAAAAAATGTGCTGAAAAAAAATATTTGGCTTATACTCAAGTACATATGTTTAACAAAATGTAAACAGGCCCTTACTATCCTCTCTAGTTATTTGTAGTGTGATGTAGTTGTTATTTAGGGCTCATCCACATTGCCTGAACAGCATGTATAAAAGGGCGCATTTCAGCGCCTGGGAGCCCCTGGTGTACAACTGCCCCTAGACATGAATGGGTGTACGTGGTTATGCACTTCTACTTGCATAAAGTGGTGCATCGCATACAAATAATGTCCCAAAACAACGTAACTTTATGTTAGAGGGCTGGCAGATATATGTGCCTCTGTCGTGAATTTAGAAATTGATTTATTTTTATTTTTTTTACAGTGTCTGTAGCTATAGAGGTGCATACGAGTTTGTTTTAAGGTGCTTTTATAGCTTGCTAATAAAATTCAAATACTTTAGTGTGCAAATTCTGGGCGTGAGTTTACTTTAAAGGCGCTATGGCATATGAATCTTCTTTTACTATAATTGCCTTTGTCCAGCTCTGCTTTATTATACAGAGTTGAAAGAGTGAGCCAAATTATCATAGAGCAGATGCAAAAATACTATCATTCATATTATTTAGCCAGTTACATTTTGTGGATGTACACAGTTCCATTCCACTACACCTAAAACAGTCAAAATAGAGGACAAATGTGACAGTTAGCGTGTGAAAAGTACACAGTAACGGTGGTGAAGAGCTGAGCTAAAAATAATAATAAAAAAAAAACACTTGTCAGTGGTGTGAATATACAATGTATTTATATCAGAAACAATATCTTTGCCACTTCCAGAGAGCATAAGATTTGTAAGATATGAGCAAAGCGGCGAGCAGCAAGAAAGCATTAGGAAGTGTGAAAGCCTTTCATGTGTACAAGTGGCAATTCAAAAGGAAGAACAAAGCTGTTAAATATGAGGGCAGGTTCACATTGACAATTTACTGGTAGTAAAGCCCCATGAAATTTACATCTGCAATAAAAGCTAGCAATTTTCAGGAAATATTTCAATTGGAATTTCATGAAAAAAGAAGGTATATTTGTAAGTAGCATTCAAGAAAATGTCATTATGCATTTAATACAGACAAACACATTATACTGTGTCTGTATATATTGTAAGGGGTTAGCTCGGTAGCGGGTGTGTGTGACCCCCTGGATGGGTTCACTACACACTGAACTCTACAGAGAGGCAGCCAAGGACAAAGATTATGGTTTATTCTTCCATATTGCTGGATACAAGTGCAAGCATCCAAACAGCATAAACAAAACAAAACATAAAATAAACCCTGGCCACTTGGGGCATCTACCTTCACCACACAGGAACCTACCTATGGAGTCTGGCACAGCCTACTGCTGGGCAGACACTGCTGGTCATACAGCAGAAAAACAATAGTCTTTTTGATTTTTATCACACAGAAAAATCAACAACCACCTCACCTCTTCAGAAGTCTTTCTCACTGCTCTCCTTAACTCAAAAAGCCTCAGAATGCAACAATCAGTAGTCATTCTTTGGATAACTTACAGAGGCCTTAATTGCCTCATTCTGAACAGCTGAAGTTTTCCAACGCCCTAAACCTTTCTGGCTATTTCTGCAGCCGACAATTAATAGTAATTGGTGTATTGTCTAAACAAGGCAGAAATGTATCTCCCATCTGTGACAACACCCACAGATTTACCCGACTTCCTGTCGCAATATGTGTATAATTATATATATATATATATATATATATATATATATATATATATATATATATATATATATATACACACACACACACACAGTATATACATATACACACATATACAGTATATACATACACACACTTAGAAGCAAGTCCCACAAGTTGCAGCATACACAAGGTATTTTATATAGGTCATAGTGTTTACTGTAACCTTAGACATGTATATCTCTCATGTGCTTTAACCTGAGGACCTTGCTTCAATAAAATGTATATGGAGGCCAACATTAAGGGCTCCTCCTGATGCGCCGCACACAACCTGTATTATGACCACACAATCGGTAATCTTCAGGCAATTTCTGCTTTTACAGAGCTCAGAAAAAAACCAAACGATCAAAGTGACCTACAACCGGCAATTTGGATTATTTCACCGTTCTAATAGAAAGTGCAGGTGGCAGTTAGCCTTGATCCATCCAAGGAACGCACATACCGTGCGTCCCAAGGATAAGCATCCGGAAACCGACTACAGCCTGAGGGCTGTAATCGGAAAGCCTATGATAGCCGCCGTCTCTGATAGGCACTTCCGCAGCTGCCGTTATTCAGATGGCCTGCCATCTGAATATTCGGCGGCAATACATAGATTAATGCAATGTAATGCATGAATCTATGTATATTGTCAGTGGTGTGTGCGCTAGCCAGAGGGGATGGCGCTCCAGCGCCCTCTATGGACGCACCGCCACTTTTATCAGCATTACACCATCTCACAGCTCCCGAGACTGCATAGCAATAGTAAAGAACAGAACCCCATAGATAAAAGGGGGGTAAAACAAAAAAACACCCATAAACTGGGGGACAATTAGACCATGTGATTTAGGGCTCATTAATACCAGATTGGCATTGCCCAGCATTGTCCTAATGCAAGACAAGGCAAAAAACCTTGTTCTCTAGAGCAGTGGTCTCCAAACTGCGGCCCAGGGGCGGCCCTCTGCTTGCTTTTACCCACCCCTTGGGACACTATTTCATCCACTGATACTAACATTGGGACATAATTCCTCCCACTGGCACCAACGATGGGGGACAATTCCTCACAATAACACCAACAATTGGGGATAAGTTTCTCTCAATGACACCACCAATGGGGCCCAATGACATCAGTATTGGGGCACAATTCCTCCCAATGACACCAACCATGGGGCATGATTTCTCTCAGGGACACCAACAATGGGGCCAAATGACACCAATGATGAGGCACATACTCCCATTGAAACAAACAACTGGGCATTATTTTTTCCCAGTGATGTTGGGACCTTTTCACTGACCACTGTCCGGCCCTCGTAAAGTCTGAAGTACAGTAAACTGGCCCTTTGTTTAGAAAGTTTGGAGACCCCTTCTCTAGAGGGACAGTTCATACCACAGTGTTGTTGTGGTGTTCATTGGGGAAAACATATTTTCAGCACAGCATGGTGCGATACAATCCATTGCTTCACACTACACTGCACTGCCAGCAATAGAACTGAATTAGATGTCACTTGTGACATTTCAATAAAGTTCAACTGAAAAAAAAGGTAAACTGCAATGAGCCAAGGATCAGTGCATTGCCAGGTTCTTTTCTCAGTGCACGCCAGTAGCAGTGTATGGCTTGGTGGTGTGAAGCAGCCTCTGAAGGGCAGGAATTTTTGGTTGTAAAGGCTGAAGGTTTGTGACCTTCATGCATTCTATTAGGGCTGCACGATTCTGGGAAAAACGATTCTTTTGCTTAAAATGAAGATCACGATTCTCTCACGATTCTCTATTTTTTTAAATTTATTTGACTGTGGTAATATTCATTATATTACACTCCTCACAGGCTCACATCACATGCCCCCCTTTAATAGCCTGCCTGCAGTGTCATCTGCAAGGTCTGGGGTAGCTGACTGTGGTAATATTGATAATATGGGTAGCTGACTGTGTGGTAATATTCATAATATATTATAAGGGGGACACTAACAGTGGTTGCCGGTATTTTAAGTCCACTCCTCACGTGCCCCCCTTTAATAGCCTGACAGTCAGACAGGCTATTAAAGGGGGGCATGTGAGCCTGTGAGCCGAGGAGTGGACTTAAAAATACTGGAAACCACTGTCCCTTATTATGAATATTACCACAGTCTGAGTCAGCTACCCATACTATCAGTATTACCACAGTCAGCTACCCCAGACTCCAGGTAGCAGACTGTGGCAATATTCATATAAGGGACAGTGGTTGTCGGTATTTTAAGTCCACTCCTGGGCTCACAGGCTCACATGCCCCCTTTTAATAGAATGACTGCAAGGTCTGGGCCTGGCTGGGGTAGCTGACTCACTATGGTCACTGGTGTTCATGATATATTATGTAAATTGTACACACTGAATAACGCAAGGATGCTCACCCAACTCACTGTGTTTTGGAGACTGTAGTGGCGGGTGACACCTGCTGCGCACACACCATACATACAGACACACGGGCTGGTAACCTTCAGCTGCCTCCTGGTCATGTCAGTAGGCGATACACCTTATATAATGAATACAGAGCTGTAGCCAACTCCTTCTCTCCCATTCCTCCCTCTGTGCCCCCTCCAGCTCCTCTTTGGCCTCACTATTGATGGACGGACTGGCTGGTCTGTTGAGTGGGGGTGTCTCTGGAGTCCCTGGAGGTTGCATGTAGTGTGCGGTGCCCCGATCCTCCTCCGCCGTTTTTTAATGTTTTCCCGCCGGCTGAGAAGCGTAGTGGTAATGCCCACGCCCAGGCATCACACTGCGTCTGATAACTGACGTCAGTTCCGGTTGCTGACGTCAGTTCCTTTATCCGCCATTTGCGTTCCACGCTAGTTATGTGGAACCGGCTGCGACACAAGAATCGCGGGTCATCCCGCGGGGAGAATCAAGATCGCGATTCTCTCCGCGATTAATCGTGCAGCTCTACAATGGCATGAAGGTCACAAACCTTCAGTGTGCAGCTCCCCCCGATATTTACCTAATCCCAGTCTCAATCCAGTGACTTCCACAAGACCCAAGGCTCTTCCTCCTGATTGGCAAAGATGCAGCAGCAGAAGCCATTGGCTCCCGCTGCTGTCAATCACTGCCAGTGAGGCGGAGGGGGGACGGGGCTAAGCTGCACTCACTGTGTCTTATGGTCGCAGAGAGCTGGCTTGGGAGCGAGCATGCACGAGTTCCCCCCACAGCAAGCAGCTTGCTATGGAGGCACTAGGCTTGGGGGAGGGGCCTAGAGCACCGACGGTGGACCTGAGAAGAGGAGGATTGGGGCTACTCTGTGCAAAACCATTACACAGAGCAGGTAGGTATGACATGTTTTTTTTTTTTTTTTTATAAAAGAAATTCAATAACAATCAATAAAAATCACTTTAAAGTGAATGTAAAGTTTTATTTTTAACCTCCTCACTACCGGCCGCCTTCAATTGATGGCGGCGCGATAGTTCTCTTGTTCCGACATTATGACGTCCTTGTCTTTCAGAGCCACTAGGTGGCACGAGCGTGTGCACCCACCTCGTTGCTGGGAATCCGATGCGCGTGCCACGATGGCCGCCGGCACCTGCGATTGCCCAGGAACTAGGCAGGACCGTGGATCTCTGTGTGTAAACTCAGAGATCCACGTCCTTTTAGGGAGAGGAGACCAATGCTGTGTCCCTTGTACATAGGGACACAGATCTGTCACCTCCCCCAGTCAGTCCCCTTACCCCACAGTTAGAAACACTGTGCAGGGCACACATTTAACCCCTTCATTGCCCCCTAGTGTTAACTCCTTCCCTGCCAGTCACATTTATACAGTAATCAGTGCATATTTATAGCACTGATCACTGTGTAAATGGTCACAAAAATGTGTCCGATGTGCCTGCCATAATGTCGCAATCCCAATAAAAATCACAGATCGCCGCCATTACTAGTTAAAAAAAAAAATCATAATTTTGTCCCCATTTTGTTTTGCGCAAAACAGTCACTATACGTTTATTGCGATATTTTTTGTTTTACACAAAATATGTAATAGAATACGTATCGGCCTAAACCGAGAATTTTTTTTTTTTTTTAATTGGGATATTTATTATAGCAAAAAGTTAAAAAAATATTGTGTTTTTTTCAAAATTGTTGCTCTTTTTTTGTTTATAGCACAAAAAAAAAAAAAAGGACATCAATCTTGTTTGGGAGCCAGTCACAAAACCACACAATTTTCAGTTAAAGCGACGCAGTGCCGTAAGCTGAAATTTCACCTGGGCAGGAAGGGGGTATATGTGCCCAGTAAGCAAGTGGTTAAAGAAAAAAAAAATAGAAACATGTTATCCCTCCCTGTTCTGTGCAGTAGATTTCCTCCTCTTCAGCCAGTGCCCCAAATAGCAAGCCGCTTGCTCTGGGAGCACTGCTATGTGCTTGCATTCATAAGACACACAGAGCCACGGCTCAGTCCTGTTCCCCACTCTCTCTTTATTGACTGACTGGATGTGATTGACAGTAGCAGGAGCAAATGGCTCCTGTTGCTGTCTCAGCCAATAAGGAATGAGAGACCTGGGATAGGCTCAGCTCTTGTGCACATCGCTGGATTAGAATGTATGAAGGTAAAAAACCTTGAGCCTTTAAAACCACTTTTGTCAAGCCTCGTACACACGACCGGATTTCCCGGTAGGAAAACTGCCAGGAGAGCATTTGGCCGGGAATCACAGCCGTGTGTATGTTCGCTAGCAGTTTTCCTGTCAGGAAAACAGCTGGGAATCCCGATGGAAAAATAGAGAACCTGACTCTCCATGTTCTCATCAGGATTCCCGGCAGAGTGTTTCCTGCCAAGAAAACAGGTCGTCTGTATACATTTCTGACCGAAGGTAAACCCGCGCATGCTCGATAAGCCTTCAACGCATGCGCGGTAGCATACAAGGCAGAGTGTAGGGTGTAGCAAGATGGCAGTAACGGCATTGAATGTGACGAGCGCCGTCTTGTCGTAGTCGATGATGTCACCGCATTCTTGTCATTTAAAAGAATGGTGGTTCTTTTGAATGGCCGTCTGTATGCACAGTTTGGCAAGCCAAGCTTGCCAAGAATCCTGTCAGGAAAACCAAAGTTTTTTTCCTGACAGGATTCCCGGCTGTGTATACAGGGCTTCAGGTATGGAGAAAGTACAGCTAAGGGATATATTTATAAAGCAGTACACCTTTTATTTACCAAAAATTCTCTGCAGGTGAATTTTCCCTGTACACGCGTTTTAAATGACAGTGGTGATTCACCACCAGTGAATGTTTTGTGAAAGTCGCATTCATGTATTTATTAACAGAGCAACTACACACGTTTCATCTGTATGCATACTGTATGTAGTTCTAATAGTACAAGATTAAATATTTATATTATTGAATTTCGCAGTCATGACTGGTTCTTTTTGAACATGTAAAAAATGTTTACCTCATTCTATGCATGAATGTAAACAAAAATAATAATAATAAAAAATAAAAAAAAACTGCTGTGTCTCTTCTCGATCCAGCAATGTGCACAAGAGCAGCAGCTCTCCTGGGTATCTTCCTCCTCATTGGCTAAGACAGCAGTGGGTGCCATTGGCTCCTGCTACTGTCAATTACAGCCAATAAGGAGAGAGTGGGGGCGGGGCCAGTGGTTTTGCACAGTGACAGAACGGGCAAGTATAAGATGTTATATAACAATTAAAAAACCTGCCTTTAATATCACTTTAAAGAATATGAACCCAGCATCTCATATTCCTGATATGTGTGAAAATGCATGCTATTCTCTTTGTATTGCTTCCTTTATGTGAAATCTCCAGTGTTCCTGCCAGTGCCTCTGCTTTCCTATTAAAAACGCTCGCTCGGAACTCAGCCGCTCTCCTCCAATGATAAGACTTGTCTCGAAACCCCCCCAACCCACCCCTTTATAGCCATTCACTGGGAAGATCAGTGTGATGCCTCTTCTCCTCCTTCAGCTCTTATTCAGTTGAGAAGAGAGGGTGCGTGATAACATAAAAAAAAAAAAAGGGGGGGAACGAAAAGGTAATAGTAATGTTTATAAAGTGCCTCAAAAAAGTATTCCTACCCCTTGACATTTTCCACATTTTGTCATGTTTACAATCAATAACATTTTATGTGATAGACCAACATAAAAGTGGAAGGAAAATCATATATGGGTTTCAATTTTTTTTTACAAATAAATATCTGGAAAGTGTGGCATGTATTTGTATTCAGTCAATACTTTGTAGAACTGCCTTTCACTGCAATTACAGCTGAAAGTCTTTTTGGGGATGTCTCTACCAGCTTTGCACATCTATTGCCCATTCTTCTTTGCAAAATAGCTCAAGCTCTGTCAGATTGGATGGAGAGCGTCTGTAAACAGCAATTTTCAAATCCTACCACTGATTCTCAATTGGATTTAGGTCTGGACTTTGACTGGGCCATTCTAACACATAATTATGCTTTGATCAATTCCATTGTAGCTCTGGCTGTTTGTTTAGTTGTCCTGCTGGAAGGTGAACCTCTGCCTCAGTCTCAAGTTAAATGCTGCCACCACCATGTTTCACGGTGGGGATGGTGTGTTCAGGGTGAGGTGCAGTGTTGGTTTTTCACCACACATAGCGTTTTGCTTTTAGGCCAAAAAAAATACATGTTGATCTCATCTGACCAGAGCACTTTCTTCCACATGGTTGCTGTGTCCCCCACATGGCTTCTCACAAACTGCAAATGGGACTTCCTTTGGCTTTCTTTCAGCAATGGCTTCTTCTTATCACTCTTCCATTAAGGGCAGATTTGTGGACTGCATGACTAATAGTTGTCCTGTGGACAGATTCTCCCACCTGAGCTGTGGATCTCTGCATCTCCTCCAGAGTTACCATGGGACTCTTGGCTGCTTCTCTAAATAATGATCTCCTAGCCCATCCTGTAAGTTTGGTCTGGTGTGTTCCTTGGCCTTCATGGTGCTGTTTGCTCACTCATGTTCTCCAACAAACCTCTGAGGGCTTCACAGAACAGATGTATTTATACTGAGATTAAATTACACACAGGTGGACTCCATTTACTTTTACATTTACTTCATTTATTTTTAACTAGATGACTTGTGAAGGCTATTGGTTGCACTGGATTTTAGTTAGGAGTATCAGAGTAAAGGGGGGCTGAATACAAATGCACCCACACTTTTCAGATACTTATTTGTAAAAAAATCAATAAAAAAAAATTAAAATCATTGATAATTTTCCTTCCACTTCATAACCAAGTGCCACTTTGCACATAAAATCCCAATGAAATACATTTACGTTTTTGGTTGTAACATGTCAAAATGTGGAAAATTACAAGGGATATGAATACTTTTTCAAGGCTGTGTGTGTGTGTATATATATATATATATATATATATATATATATATATATATATATATATATATATATATATATATATATATATATATATATATATACACACACACACACACACTGTAAGGCTGGGACCCTGTGCTGTGAGAAATGGCTGCTGTAGAGAAAGACACATTAATTGGACAGCTGTGTCTTGGGCTTTTTAAGTCTGATCTGACCAGCATTCTGGGCCTCACCCTACAGCAGTGATGGCGAACCTTGGCACCCCAGATGTTTTGGAACTACATTTCCCATGATGCTTAACTACACTGCAGAGTGCATGAGCATCATGGGAAATGTAGTTCCAAAACATCTGGGGTGCCAAGGTTCGCCGTCACTGCCCTACAGACAGGAGGTCTGTGCTGGGAGTCAGGTGAGCTCCCATCTCTGAGAGGAAAGAGAGGCTGCATGGGTTGCAGATAACACATGCAGATCTGCAGGAGGCAGATGCCAGCTGGTGTCTCTCTGTAAGAAAAGAAGCTGCTGTGTGCTTTAAGAAGTTTGATGCTGTGTGCGAATAAAGAATCAAACGCTGTGTGCGGATAAGACGCTGTGTGCGAATCAGACGCTGTGTGTGCGGATAAGACGCTGTGTGCGAATCAGACGCTGTGTGTGCGGATAAGACGCTGTGTGCGAATCAGACGCTGTGTGCGAATCAGACGCTGTGTGCGACTGTTAATTTTTGCCAGATACAGGAATGATGGAAACCCCCCTGCGAGGGCCGCTTTTGTATCTGTGAACGTTATTGTTTTTTAAATAAAAGTGGGCTACCAGGCCCTTAAAAACTCAGTTCTGGACTGGCGTACTCACTAAAAAACGCACCTACCATTGGAGTCTGATTCCCCAATCCTACAACACACACACACAGATATTTTTCCCTTTAGTTTATATTTTAAACAGAATAGTTTGTTTTAAAATGTGAGGGTTTATATATAGTTTAAACTTAGTTTTATATTGTTAGGGAAAGCCAGTTTGCAGCTGTGTATTAATATTACCCAATGGACAGATTGTAAGGCTCCGCGGAGCTGGAGAACATGAAAAACAACAGAAAATAAATGACGGGAGACAGAACCTTTCAGAGAAGGTATTTGAAGTCGTTCTGCCTGGTTCTATAATAAGAAAAAACAGAGGTGATTTACGTTATAGACCTGTTTTTCAAGAACGGCGGGCTTTCTTTAGCAGGAAAGTCAACTTTATTAAACATTTTTCACTGACTGCAGAAACCAGCGCGCTGTGAACAGGAAGCACAGCACTAGGATCCCTTTTTCAAATTTGGCCAGGGCACCATCTGCATGGAGTTTGCAAGTCCTCCCTGTGCTTCTGCTGGTTTCCAAAGACATGCAATTCGGTTAATTGGCTTGTGTCTAAAATGCCCCTGATTGGCTGTACACGTGTGATAACATTGTACATTGTGCTCCCAAGAGCATGCAAATAAAGGGGGGGGGGGGTGTCGAGGAAAGACTTGGTGACCAAATTTTTACAAAAAAAAGTTGCCAAGAACATTCTATGACAAAGTACCATTACCTACATGAGAAAATCCGATATGTTTTAATAAGGACTGGTCTAAAAAAAATCCATTATCAAACTGAGAATACATATCACCAATTGTCTACGTCCTACAGGAGTCCAAAGGGGCACACACTTTCATTTACGTGCTCTCGTTTGGTTTATTTATTTGTTCTTGCATCAGTGACATAGAAAAGAAGTTACTCAATCCAGATTTACAAATAGAAGAGATTGTTGTCTACAAAATAGTTTTATCCTTTATAAAGATTTCTCAAGCAGTACAATAAGCATGCCACAGTTTTGTGCTGTACTTCCCATGCTTGTGATGTGTTTGTTTGTTTATATATACACATCTTATTTATTTATTTTCTTCATAGAAACAAAGTTGGCCCTTCTGCATGGGCATAGATTGTGTATGCATGTACACACACATGAATGAGGACCAACTTTGTTTCTATTGAAGAAAATAAAAAATTATATATATATATATATATATATATATATATATATATATATATATATATATATATATATATATATATATATATATATTGCACGATTAATCGCGGAGAGAATCGCGATTTCGATTCTCCCAGCGGGATGACCCGCGATTCTTCTTTTTCACAACGTAACCAGCGTGGAACGCAAATGGCCCCGACATCGGCACCGACGTCAGCAGCCTGCGCCGCTGGATGGATTCTCTCACAGTTCTGTACAACTGTAGCGTTTATCCATGCGCCACCCAGTGGTTGCCGGCGGTACTGCTTCTGATGTATTAATCTTTCTCACAGTTCTGTACAACTGTGTGTATCCATGCGCCACCCAATGGTTGCTGACGGTACTGCTTCTGATGTATATAAAAAAAAAAAGAGACCAGTGATATTTCTATAATGTTAAAGCGGTTGTATACCTGCATATACATTTTTTTTTTTTTACACCTGCAAGGCAAAAGCCATAATGAGCTAATATGCACCGCATAGGAAGGAATATGCACCGAGAGGAACTTACCTTGTCCACCCTGAGCGAGATGTCATCTTGCCTAGCGTGTCTTCCGGGTATCGCCGCTCCAGAGCTGTGATTGGCTGGAGCGGCGATGTCATTTCAATTCGACAAAGTCCGGCGGCTACTGGTCCTTTAGCCGAGGACCCCCCCCTGCGCATGCGCCACTGCAATCAGCGGCATATTGTGAGGGGAATATCTCCTAAACCGTACAGGTTTAGGAGACATTCTCTATACCTACAGGTAAGTCTTATCATAGGCTTACCTGTAGGTAAAAATGAAAAAGTGGGGTATACAACCACTTTAAAGACCATATAACTCCTATGAAAAAAGCAGAATTAAAGTTTGATTCTGCTTTTTTCATAGGAGTTATATGGTCTTTAACATTATAGACCTATAACTGGTTTGTTTTTTATATATTCATATTTTCAGATAAATCACAGGTTTATTTATATGGGGGGGGGGGGTGTTCTGGCATTCAGTTTTTGAGAATCGTGAGAGAATTGTGATCTTTAGTCTAAGCAAAAGAATCGTGATTCTCATTTTGACCACAATCGTGCAGCCCTAATATATAAAATATAAAAAATCTATTCCCATTAATGAGGACCAACTTCATCTCCAATATATAAAAAAAAAAAAAAATATATATTTTTTTTTTTTTTTTATATATTGGAGATGAAGTTGGTCCTCATTAATGGGAATAGATTTTTTATATATATACACACACACACACTTTTTTTTTTATAGAAACAAAGTTGGTCCTCAGTGTGTGTGTGCACACATACAAAATATATGCCCATACAAGAAGGGCCAACTTTGTTTCTATGAAATAAATAAATAATAATAATAAAAAAAGTTTTGTTTCCATACAGTAGAACCAATTGTGTTCCAATATAAAAATATAATATATATTTTTGTATATAGGAACAAAATTGGTTCTACTGTATGGGAATAGAAACTTTTTTTTTTCTGTGCACAAAGTTGGCTGTGCACAGATTTAACCACGTAATTGCTTATTGATGGAGTTATTTATCAGATAGGGATTTGTTATATCCTAGAGAAAGATGAACTCTTCTTTTTTTTTTTGATTTATATTTGGATTTCTGAATACAGACATGAGAGTTGTAATTCTTTTAAAAAGTGTCATTGAACCTAAAAGCAAGCATTTACTATATTGCAGCTTCCCATTTGTTAGATGCGTACGGCTGCATTGGGTTTCCTTTTTAGGCTTTGTTCCATTTATTTTCCCCTGTTGATCTGGCCAGCAAGTTTGTTGTTTTTCCATCAAAACAAGCTGTCCTGCAGATGTAACAGTTACAGATGAGACAAAGCTGTAACCACTGGCAGGGGTGCCTTTATCTCAAAAGCAAAATAAAAATAAAAAAATGGTTCTCTGTAACTGCTTATAAAGTGTGAGCTGGAGTTTAGCTTCAATGTGTTAGTGTATTTCAATCTGCTATACATCTAAGGCAGCCTATACACCAGTCAGTTGTTTTTTGATGTTCAATTAGCGGGTTAAATAGAAAAAAACTGTCCCGATTCCCCCATCTAAACATTCCAGGATGGGGGAAGTCTCCCTGTTGAATCTTTAATAGTGGGGAGATTTTCTCTGCTGTCAGAATAAAGGATTAGCGTGGCAGGCTATGGCCAGCAGCGCCGATCATGCAGGGAAAACCCGACAGGGTGGTTGTACAGATATTGATCGGTCGATCAACTTTTCTAGAACCCAAGTGCTCACACATGAATTAAAATGTGGTTGATCTCTGCTAAACTGGCTGAATATGGTTCTATAAGGCACATTTAGCATCCCCCTTTCCTCAGACTGACATTGCTGCTGTCTCTTGTGCCTCCTGTGCTCCTTCCTGAAGAGTGGGGGCACTCTAATACAGGAAGTGTGTTACAGGCTAGATCACCAGGTAAAAATGGAGGGGGGGGGGGGGAACCTTAAAAAAAAGAAACGAATGCAGCCACCCCATCTAATGATAGGTAAGCTGCAATGTATGTAACGGTTAGGAAATTAATACTGCTTTGGGTGTGTAGTGCTGAATGAAAGTTGCTCAATACTATAGGTGTAGTAGTGTCATATAGTAGATAGTATAGTAGTGTGGCGATGTGTGGGGGCCCATGGGTGTGTGGATGGTGATGTGTATTCTCCAGATGTGTGGAGGTGAGATGCGTGAATAGAGAACCCTGTCTGATGACACAGGTCGTGCTGTCACAATGCTTTGTGGTCACCATGGAGACCGGGGCAGTAATGAAGAAGGATGACAGATGTATATGTCCCTCTCCTATAACCTAAACCCATCGCTTAGTAGTACATACCCCAGTTCCCGCAGATGCTGCGCCGCCTCCTTCTCCCTCCAGCTGACTGCAGGCTCAGCCTCCCTGCCTCAGCACTACTTTTCCCATAGAGCCCACATGTTGCCATCCGACGGCCAATCCTCTACTGGCCGCCCACACCCCCGCCTCCTATTGGCCGCCAGCTCCGCTCTATCTCCCTGACTTCCGCTCCCTATTTGACAAGCCGCATGTTTGTTATGACAGGCGGAGGCCGCGCACAGCCTCTCGGGAAGTGTAGTTCCTCGTCCCGGGCATAGTGGCGCTGTTCCGCCAGCAGACGACTACACATCCCGCCGTCCCTGCCGCCGTCTCCTCCGTATGTGGTAGGCACGCCCCCTCGAAAGGTAAACTCGGCCGACTAATTCCGGGCAACGCCTTACTTCTTCTTCAGGACGGCGGACACTTCCTAGAGCGGACTTCCGGTGCCAAGGGAAGCGAGAGCGGAGCCGGAGGACTAAGCCGGGGGGGTCGCCGAGCCCACTGGCCGGATCACAGGTACGAGACTTCCCTCCTGACCATTGCACTGGCCGCTGCTGAGTAATGCTAATCCGGCCCGGGCCTGGAGGTGTCTGATAATCCCTGCCGGCCTCATTGCAACCCGGCCTGGCACCACCACAGCCCTTCCTGACACAGGCCTGGCCTCGTTGTGTCATCGTACACCACAGCATACCTACCTACCACCGAGGGGAAGAGGCTGGGGGAATAAGAGAGAGGTGAGGCTGGGGGGAATAGGAGAGAGGTGAGGCTGGGGGGAATAAGAGAGAGGTGAGGCTGGGGGGAATAGGAGAGAGGTGAGGCTGGGGGGAATAGGAGAGAGGTGAGGCTGGGGGGAATAGGAGAGAGGTGAGGCTGGGGGGAATAGGAGAGAGGTGAGGCTGGGGGGAATAGGAGAGAGGTGAGGCTGGGGGGAATAGGAGAGAGGTGAGGCTGGGGGGAATAGGAGAGAGGTGAGGCTGGGGGGAACAGGAGAGAGGTGAGGCTGGGGGGAAGAGGTGAGGCTGGGGGGAGGAGAGAGGTGAGGCTGGGGGGAACAGGAGAGAGGTGAGGCTGGGGGGAACAGGAGAGAGGTGAGGCTGGGGGGAACAGGAGAGAGGTGAGGCTGGGGGGAACAGGAGAGAGGTGAGGCTGGGGGGAACAGGAGAGAGGTGAGGCTGGGGGGGGAACAGGACAGAGGTGAGAGGCTGGGGGGGGGAATAGGACAGAGGTGAGAGGCTGGGGGGGGGAACAGGACAGAGGTGAGAGGCTGGGGGGGGGGAATAGGACAGAGGTGAGAGGCTGGGGGGGGGAATAGGACAGAGGTGAGAGGCTGGGGGGGGGAATAGGACAGAGGTGAGAGGCTGGGGGGGGGAATAGGACAGAGGTGAGAGGCTGGGGGGGGGAATAGGACAGAGGTGAGAGGCTGGGGGGGGGAATAGGACAGAGGTGAGAGGCTGGGGGGGGGAATAGGACAGAGGTGAGAGGCTGGGGGGGGGAATAGGACAGAGGTGAGAGGCTGGGGGGGGGAATAGGACAGAGGTGAGAGGCTGGGGGGGGGAATAGGACAGAGGTGAGAGGCTGGGGGGGGGAATAGGACAGAGGTGAGAGGCTGGGGGGGGGAATAGGACAGAGGTGAGAGGCTGGGGGGGGGAATAGGACAGAGGTGAGAGGCTGGGGGGGGGAATAGGACAGAGGTGAGAGGCTGGGGGGGGGGGAATAGGACAGAGGTGAGAGGCTGGGGGGGGGAATAGGACAGAGGTGAGAGGCTGGGGGGGGGGGAATAGGACAGAGGTGAGAGGCTGGGGGGGGGGGAATAGGACAGAGGTGAGAGGCTGGGGGGGGGGGAATAGGACAGAGGTGAGAGGCTGGGGGGGGGGAATAGAACAGAGGTGGGAGGCTGGGGGGGGGAATAGGGCAGAGGTGGGAGGCTGGGGGGGGGGGGGAATAGGACAGAGGTGGGAGGGTGGGAGGCTGGGAGGGGGGGAATAGGACAGAGGTGGGAGGCTGGGGGGGAATAGTACATAGGTGGGAGGCTGGGGGGAACAGGTGACCTACCTATCCTACGCTTTTGAAGTCCACCTAGTGGAAGACAGGCATAGAGGCTGGAGGAGAGACATATAGGGGTTGATTTACTAAAGGGAAATCCACTTTGCACTTGAAAGTGCAGTTGCTGTAGATCTGAAGGGAAGCTCTGCTGATTTTATCATCCAATCATGTGCAAGCTAAAATGCTGTTTTTTTTCCTTGCATGTCCCCTTCAGATCTACAGTGACTGCACTTCCAAGTGCATTTGTATTGCAAAGTGGATTTTCCTTTCGTAAATTACCCCCATAGTCTACCTATCCTGATCTTCTTTTTGTTCATTTTATGGAGGGTAGGCCCTGGGCTTCTGTTTACTCCATGCTGGATGGATACGGAGGCTACCTACCCTAATTGCTGGTGTCCACTCCATGGAGGATAGACATTCGGCCTAACTGCCATGGAATTAATTTGTTTACTTTATGGAGGATAGATGCAGAGGGCTACCTATCCAGGGCTTCTGGTGTCCACTGCCCAGAGGGTACACACAGACTTCCTACAGAGGCTACCCACCCTGAGATTGACATTCCCTCCGTGGAGGACAGACTGACTACCTGACTTTGGCTTCTGGTGGTCATCTGTCCCGGGGCTTCTGATGCTCCTTTACTCCAAGGAGGACAGACATGCGTTCTACCTGTCTTGGCTTCTGGTACTCATCCACTGCATGGTGGACACACAGCCTACATGTCTGGGCTTTTGGTATTCACTCCAAGCTGGATAGGCAAGGCCTACCTGCCCTCATGCTTCTGGTGGCCTTCAGGCAGAATATAGATAGAGGCTACCTGCTAGTATTCACTTCATGGAGGATACACACACAGCTTTCCTGCCTTGTTCTTCACTCTAGTCTAGAGGATAGATATACAGCCTACCTACCCTGAGCTTCTGTTCACTCTAGAGCAGGGGTCTCCAAACTATGCAACTACAATTCCCATCTTGCCTATTTAGGAGGATAAATACGCAGCCTGCCTACCTCAAGCTTCTGTTGATCACTTCATAGAGTATAGACCCCTACCCTGGGCTGGTGGCGTTCAATTTCTGGAGGATAGATACAGAGGCTACCTATCCCTGGGCACCTGGCTTTCACTTCATGCAGGGGTGAGACTTGATGGGACTTGCCACAGTTGCCCACCCCTGCATGAGGGATCAACACACAGCCTACCTGTCCTGGGCTTTTTGTGGTTTCTCACTTTTGGTTGATTAAAATGTTACCCCCTGCCTACTCTGTGGTTTCTGATGGTTCTTTGCTCAATTCAGGATAGGCATTCTACTGTTCATGTCTTGGAGGATAGACACAGGCTTGGGTTTTTGGTATTCAATCAAGGCTTGACACGCAGGGCCTAGCTACAAGGCTCCAGGTTGACCTCAAGCAGGATAGCTACAGAGGCTACCTTTGCTTGGCTTCTGGTGGTCATCTGCTCCATGGAAGATGGACGCGTAGTCTTCCTGCCCTGGGTTTCTGGAATGGATTCACGCCTGGTAGTAAAGACACACAAATGACATGCCTGGGCTTCTAGGTGTCATCCACGCTTGGCAGAATAGGACCATCTACCTATCTGGTGGTCACCCAATCTTGGTAGGGTATACAGGGCTTGTCTAACCCAGGCTTCTGGTGGTCATTCATCCTGGTAGGAAATGCACATGGCATACCTACCTACACAGGGCTTCTGGTATTCATCCACATCCAGCAGAATACCTGGGGTTTCTTATTGGTCATCCACTTGGGATAGAAGCAACCTACCTGCTGGGTCTCCTTGAAGCTGTACAGAAGTAAAGTCCACCCACTGCTTTAAATCAGAGGTGGATAAATAATGTGGAATTTAGGAGCCAGCAGGATTTTTGGTTTTAAGAGATGGCTACATTAACGGCAACAAAAGAACCTGAAAAGTTAGGCCCCAGCTATGATTTTTCTAGGGAGCATTGGCTGCCTGGCTCCCCTGCTTGGCATTATATGGCCTTCCTTATTGCTGCTGAGGTGTGTGTGTGTGTGTCAGATCATGGCTCGGGTCTGCTCATTGCAAACTCACTGGTTCCTAGGCTAAGATAGAGGGAATGGAAATGTGTGACAGGAGGGTGCAGTCCCATACATTTATTTTGTGAGGGCCTTGTAGAGTTACAGTTCTAGTGCAGTGTTTCTCAACCTTTTACAGTGAAGTACCCCTGCAGATCTAAATAGTAGTTTCTTTTGTTTGGGTGTCATGATTTCTGTGTGTGTGATGTCATTATGAGGGTTAATTTACTAAAGGCAAATCTACTTTGCACTACAAGTGCACTTGGAGGTGTAGTTGCTGTAAATCTGAGCGGTAGATCTGAAATGAGGATAAGCTCTACTGATTGTATTATCCAGTCATGTGCAAACAGACATGAGGGGGTGGAGAGATGGGAGGACTGTATGGCGTGCCCAGAATCTGATCCAGGAATGGCGTTCCTGCAGGATCTGAGCCCTGCTTATGGTAGTGCCGCCTCCGAGTGACGTACCCCCTGCCCTTGGTGCACGTACAGCCAGTTGGTAGTAGTTTGACTTAAAGCTTTTGCGTTTTATGGATAACATTAGCTGTTAACTGATTTTACTTTCAAAGACCAGGCGAATCGACACTGCGTCGCTTTAACGGACAATTGAGCGGTCGTGCGACGTGGCTCCCAAACAAAATTGGCGTCCTTTTTTCCTACAAATAGAGCTTTCTTTTGGTGGTATTTGATCACCTCTGCGGTTTTAGTTTTTGCGCTATAAAGAAAAATAAAGCGACAATTTTGAAAAAAAATGTGTGTGTATATGTATATGTGTGTGATAGATATATATATATATATATATATATATATATATATCTATCTATCTATCTATCTATCTCTGTAATATCCCCAAAAATATATATAAAAAAGTTTTTTCCTCAGTTAAGGCCAATACGTATTTGTCTACATATTTTTTTGTAAAAAAATCGCAATAAGCTTTTATTGATTAGTTTGCGCAAAAGTTATATTGTTTACAAAATAGGGGATAGTTTTATGGCATTTTTATTAAATTTTTTTTTTTTTACTAGTAATTGCGGCGATCAGTGATTTTTATCGGTAATGCGACATTATGGCAGACATTTCGGACAGTTTTGACACATTTTTGAGACCATTGGCATTTTTATAGCGATTAGTGCTATAAAAAAGGTATTTTTCACTATAAAAATGCCACTGGCAGGGAAGGGGTTAACACTAGGGGGTGAGGAAGGGGTTAAGTATGTTCCCTGGTTGTGTTCTAACTGAAGGGGGGGGTGGACTGACTGAGGGAAATGACTGATTGCTGTTCATACATTGCATTTCTCCCCCTGAGAGACCCGGGAGCTGTGTGTTTACACACACAGCTCCCGGTTATCGCTCTTTAACTAACGATCGGCCAGCGGTGACCGCGCCCGCCAGGCACATGCGTCGGCGTCGAGGGCGAACGGGGGTCGCGTGCCCCTATTGGGTGCTCGGCGAGATGACGTATAGCTACGTGATCTTGTCCAGCAGAGCCGACCTGCTGCCGTATAACTGCGGCGGCTGATCGGCAAGCAGTTAGAGGACCTGTTATGACTCGACAACTCATTAATTTTCAAATGATCATAAATGAGCTAGTTTATGTAAGATTTACATCTGCTCATTTTATTTACCTTTTATTCTGTTTTAGGTTAACTCTAGGAAATCCTAGGTCAAAGTTGAGTTAGGTCATCTTATCCCTGCCTGACCTCGCACATTGTCTGCCAGCTCTAAAGAGTTCAAGTGTGTCCAATAATGTAAACCCTACAAGAAAAAAAGGCAAATGTTGGCCTACTGCTCACCAAAGTGGAATTGAACCTGATGGGTAGGGGTTTGAGAGAAGAGACCCAATGGGTCTATTCTGTCTATGCTTCTCTATCTGTCTCCGCATACGTTTTATGTCACCATTTTGTGCTGTGATAATGTGACCCCTCTACATGGGGGTGATGTCACAGCAGTTCAGGCAATAAAGTGTTGAAGTATTGTCTTTGTGGACGTTGTGTTGTGCACTGGTCCAATCATTTGGTGGAGGGGGGATTATGGTGTGGGGTTGTTTTTCAGGGGTAGGTTAGTAGCTTAGTTCCAGTGAAGGGAACTCGTAAAGGATTTTTTTTTTAATGCTAAATAGCTTGCTTTACCTTTATAGCAGTCCTGCTTTCATGTCCTCCATGTCTGTTTTTGCTTTGAAGTTGCTGTAATCCCTTGCTGAACTCCACACTTCCTGCTTGTCTGCATCCTTATGAAAAAACTCATGGTAGCTTTTCATTGTGGTCCATGATCAAGAAGATGTGATTTACTGTGTGTCTAAAACTCCTCAGAACCAATCAGATTTATTTTAAAAACAAACACTGCCCTGTGTTTGTTTGTGTTCTGTGTGTCTTTGTACACACAGAACAAACTGAAACTATTCTAAAAACGAAACTAAACTGCAGGCACATTATATGATTGATTTTTATCTATTTTTAATCATTTTTAAAAGGAATCGGTTAACTATTATGTCTCTGTACCCTGTAAACGGTCATTTCAGCAAAAAAAAAAAATTTCCTTTACTACTCCTTTAAGGTGGCAGTATACCAAGACATTTTGGACAATTTCACGCTACCAAATTTATGGGAAGAGTTTAGGGATGACCCCTTCCTGTTTCAACATGACTTGGCACCAGTGCACAAAGCAAGCTCCATAAAGACGTGGATGAGTGCGTTTGGGGTGGAGGAACTTGATTGGTCTGCACAGTGTCTTGACTTCAACCCATTAGAACACCTTTTAGGATGAATTGGAGCAGAGACTGAGCCAGGCCTTTATGTTCACATCAGTACCTGGCCTCACAAATGCGCTTCTAGAAGAATGGTCAAACTTTCCCATAGACACACTCCTAAACCTTGTGGACAGCCTTCCCGTGAGTGCAAAGGGTGGGCCAACTCGGTAATAAACCCTACAGACTAAGACTGGGCTGCCATTAAATGTGCATGTAAAGGCAGGCGTCCCCATACTTGTGGTAATATAGTGTACTTGCTTGGCTTTGTAAACTGCAAAGCCAACCTGGAAGCCACAGCAATGCAGATAGAACAATCGTCTTGGGGAAAGAAGTGCATGAACATCAAATATTTAAGTAATTCATAAAATGCAGACCACAGTGTGGAGCCTGCAGTTTCCCTTTGATGCTGCAGAGGACCCTGTGATTGAAAGAAGTTGGTCACATGGTTTTGGAACATCGTCCTGACCAGGCTGTCTTCATCCTATTGGTGTATTTTCTCCCCCCCCCCCCTCCTTATTGCAATGAATGATGTGTTGTGTGTTTTTTTTTTTTTTAGCACTGTAATGGCCGCAATAAAGCAATGTTCCCTCTTTGTTTTAATAAATCGTGCCCTACGAGCCAGTTTACACAGCGGCGGCACGACTTGCCGAGCGACTTGCAAAATGACTTATTGAAGTCAATGCAAGTCATCCCAAAGTAGTACAGGAACCTTTTTCTAAGTCGGAGCGACTTGAGTCGCTCCTATTAGAACGCTTCCATAGTACAGAATGGAGTGCGACTTGTCAGGCAGCGAGTCACCCCAGTGCCCCGGCTCTAAAAGGCCAAGTTCTTGCATAAATCTAGCCGGTAGTAAAGTACAGTATACACAATCCTCTTAGTATTTTTTTTTTGTTTTCAAAAACACAAACCATATTGATGCAGGGATCTCAGCCCCCCCCGGCTATACTAAGTCAGAATACTCCAATCAGCCCTGTAGCTTTTGGCTGTAGGTGCTGATCGAATGCTGATTTTTTTATTTATTTTTTTTACCATCACTGTTCTTGCTGAACGATTTTTGGTCCATGTATACCCTACTTTGCTCTAATGCCGCGTACACACGATCACTTTTTGTAATGAAAAAAAAGTCGTTTTAAAAAACGTCATTTAAAATGATCGTGTGTGGGCAAAACGTGGTTTTATGTCTTCTAAAAAAACGACCAAAAAAAAATTCGAACATGCTCAAAATGTCGTTTTTTGTGTCATAAAAATGATCGTGTGTGGGCAAAACGACGTTTAAAACAACGTTTTTAAACCCGCACATGCTCAGAAGCAAGTTATGAGACGGGAGCTTCAATGGAACAGAGTGCCGTTGAACATGGTGTACGTCACCACGCTTTGGTAGAGCATTTTGGAAAAACGATGGTGTGTATGCAACGTTGTTTTTTAAAATGAAGTTTGAAAAACGTTGTTTTGTTTCGTGAGATAAAATTACGTTTTTTTTTTCATCACAAAAAGTGATCGTGTGTACGCGGCATTGGTCTCGGTCTTCTCTTCTGTAAGAGCCCATTCACACAGGGACGACTTTGGATCCGACTTAGTTGCCTCAAGTCACGCTGCATGAGAAAATGAATGGAAGTGAATGGAGCCGTCTTAATACACACTACTGCAGTCGCTCCTTCAGAAAAGGTTCCTGTACTGCTTCAATCCGACTTCTAGACAACTTGTACCCATTGATTTCAATGGAAGTCGCCTCAGAATTTGGATCACTGTCTTAACTGAAGCAACAATACAGGAAGAGAATGTACATTTCTAAGGCAAACCCATCCCCATCCCTCCCGTAGAGCTGATTGTTTGATTGGCCACTGGAAAGCCTCCTGTCCTGGAGGCGACTTGAAGTTGCCTTGTAAGTTGCCTCATGTCATGCTGTGATTCATACTCAAGTCGTGTCTAAGTTGCCTCCCAAAGTTTTGCCCCTGTGTGAATGGAGTCTAAATGATGCTCATCAGCTACTTTGATGCATTGTGTCTCTGTGGGTACTTGGCAATGCAAGTGTTTAGGATGTCTGTGGTGCACAGTTACAAATGTTTACATTTTCCTTTTGTGGGAACGCCAAGAGCCTGCACACCAGTACCATGTGTAGCCCTGACAATTGCTATCTGCCGACCCAGACCAGTTATCAGAGCTTTGTGACTGAACAGTGCTAAACACCTAATATACTATAGATCTAGTTATACTCTATTCATGGTCATAGTCTAAATGCCTTCTCATTGAAGGCATACAAATACATAAGGGAAGGGAAGAAAGCCCTTTTCCAGCCTTCCCATTGCATATATTGGGGTCTGTTGAATAAAATTGGCTGTTATTGTATACATTATATTATTATTATAACTATAATTATAAAGGATTTCTATAGCGCCAACGTATCAAGTTCAGTGAGGCAGTAAGGGCTTATTTACACTTGCTTTGACTTCAACACACATTCAAGTGCCTACCACTACAACATGCTTTTTTGATGCTTCTGTGATGTTTTTTGAATCTTTAAAGTGAATGTAACCCGTGTGTGTGTATATATTAGGGCTGCGCATCTTCACCGGTCTCACGATTCAATGCGATTACGATTATCAAGTCCACGATTCGATTCCGCGATGCCTCACGATTGCAGCGCAAGTGCGCATGGCTCTCCCCCAAAATACTAAAGGAGATGATCTGAGACTGCAGACGTGGTACAGGAGATGATCAGAGACTGTGGACATTAGTGTCAGTACTATTACCCCCAACATTGGTGTCGGCACTCTTACCCCCCCCCCCCCCCCAGCACACAGGTGGTCATGGGAAAGGGAGTGACAGTTCACTCTCTGCCTGTATTCTATGTACAGAGCAGTGGAAGAGAAATGTCATCAGGGATGGATAGAAGAGGACAGCCATCAGAGTGCCGTATATACAGTGCAGGAGGCCGGACATGGACAAACAATACAATGTACCTGCTGGAGGTGAGAGCCCCCTCTTTCCATTCTCGACCACCTCTGTACAGGAGCAGCACAGCCCTCCGATACATTTCTACTGCACAGCGTGACCCTGACTAGGGGGACAGCAAAGCAGGGGGACCAGTGTCACGTATAATCACTCCTTGCGGAAACGAGAGCAGAGTTGTTCCTAGGCATGTTACTGCCGGGGGTTCTAGTGTCTTTAGAGCAGGGATCCTCAAACTATGGCCCTCCAGATGTTGTAGAACTACACATCCCATGAGGCATTTTAACACACTGACATTCACAGACATGACTAGGCATTATGGGAATTGTAGTTCCTGAACAACTGGAGGGCCGGAGTTTGAAGACCCATGCTTTAGAGGGAACCACAGAGGATATTTTCTAATGCATGCCGCCCATCGTCTTCAGGTTTCGGGGGTCTATAATAAAAGGTATAATGTGTTTCCATGGATACTGATCTGCAGCGAGCTCAAATCTCACATCTCTCCTTGCGTCGGTACCTCCTGCCTTTCTGATCTGATAGTTAGTCAGTGGGCGGGGCTGATGCCAGGAGAGACGTGGGACGTAAAAGCAGAGAGGAGAGAGGCGGCCGGGCAGTCACACAAAGTAACATCTGAACGGAGGGGCGGGGCTAAACATCGATTATGACGGTCGCATGCATCGGGGACACCCGAATCGTGATGCAGCGATTAAATTTGACACCCCTGATACACACACATGATGTTTTTTTTTTTTTGCTGTCACAATGTAGAGTATAAGATTTCCGATCATCTGTGCCCAGTCTTGCCACAAAGAGTTAATCCAGCTCTGAGCAATCCTTTTTTATTTTTTCAGATAAACGAACAAACAGGAGAGAACTTTTTTCCGTTCTTCCCCCTTGCTGTGAATGATAGGTTATTTACATATCTCAAGCACTAGCCTGGAGACAGGCATTCATTTTTTAATTCCCACCCCCACTCCTTTACTGAAGTCGTGTGGTTACTTTTCTGGATTTTGACTGGATTTTAGTGATCATAGCAGAATTTAGTGTAAGGAATACCCAGGAGAAAATGTTGGCAAGGGGAGTGTAGAGGTGGGCGGGGAGTCTACTGACATCACATATCCACCCACAGAATCTGCAGTTTTTCAGTTCTTATAACAGACAGAGGGGAGACATTTGACAGGTAAGGTTACATGCAGGAAACATCTATATCCTTATAGATAACTACTATGGCAGTAGTTTAGAAAGCATGAGAGTGGGTTTACATCCACTTTAATGAAGCTTGGCAAATGCCCTGTGTCTGTCTTGATTTTCTGTTTTGTTTTAAAGGGCACCCAGTTGAAACCCCAGTACCCTTGTTTAGCAGATCCCCCAGCTCATTGGTGCCTTTGTTCAGCAGATCTCATGCTTAGTGGTAGGATTAGCAGACTCTCTGGTCCCCACTCACCTTCCAGTATAGCAGGGGTCTCCAAACTCCGGCCCAAGGACCAGATGTGGTCCTTTGGTAGCCTTTATCCGCCCCTTGGGGCACTGTTCCTCCCACTGATATAAGGAACTATCGCTCTCATTGACACCAACAATGGGTCATTATTTATTCTATGGATACCAATGATGGTATACTATTCCTCCTACTAATAGGGGCACCACTCCTATCGACCACCAACCCTGAGGCCATATTTTTTCTCACTGATTGGCCTGACATTTTCTGCCCCTGTTAGCCACAATCCAGCCCCCCTAAAGTCTGAAGGAAAATAAACTGGCCCTTTGTTTGAAAAAGTTTGGAGACACCTGCCCTATAGCATTCACATGTTGCACACCATATGTGCCGTCTGCTAGTTGCTCCCCTCCGAACCCTGCAAGCCATCCTGTTCTATGCTGCACACAAGAGGTGATGTCTACAACAGACCCTTTCAGAATATATACACATAAACTGGAAGTGACTGCAGATGATGTCTCTCCTTTTCACAACATGTAAACAGGACTATAAGCTCTCTATTTTATTTAGTGACAGATGCTTTGATTGGCTTCTAGAGTGCTTTAAAAAATGTCAAATGCCACATTTTGAAGCAAGCGTAAACCAGCCCTAATGGTTATAAATTTGAATCACTCTTAAAGGTCAGGACTAAGATATTTTTATGCTGCGGTATTCATTGCTATTTTGGTTGACCAAGACTTGATAGCTTACTGTTTGTCATAGGACCTCAAATAGACTGACTTACTGGTAGTTCTACCATAGTTAACATAAATGTGCCCCTTGTATCAGAGGGTCAGAAAAATACCTGTAGCAATCAATTCTTTCTATGGCTCAGTTTGCACATCAATACAGTTGCAGGAATCGTAGTGATGCCCACAACCACCTGCAGTCAAAATGAGCTGCTTTCATTCTGAGTGGGAACCCCATGCATCTAAGAATGCAGTATTTGTGGGTGCAGGAGCCACAGAGAAATCACATGGTGCGAAAGCGGTAGTTAAAGTAGGTTTTGCTTGGAATTCTGCTTTAACCACCTGCTGACCGCGCTGTAGCCAAATGATGGCTACAGCGTGGCCAGTCAGTTCTAGGAGAGCGTTGTGTGGCGATCGCACCAGCCACGGTGTGCTCTGTAAATGCAGTGTCCTCTGGACACTGCTGATCACAGATTGAGGTAAAGAGCCAACTCGGTGGCTCTTTACTATGTGATCAGCCATGTCCAAACACAGCTGATGATGATGTAAACCGAAGCCGGTTATCGGCATTCCTTTTCTCATGCTGAGAGCTTGAGGAGAAGCGCACCAATAACCAGCTTGTGTAAAAGGGACATGTACACTGATAATTGGGACACTAATTATAATTTTCCAGATTATCAGATCGGTGCAACTTAGATTTGGTACAGTGTTGCATGACCACGCAATTGTCATTCCAGGTGTGACAGCGCTGAAAATGGGACTGGGCAGGAAGGTGGTAAAAGTGCCCAGTAGGCAAGTGGTTAATGGGGCCCCATAATCTATTTTTCATGATGTTTTTTTTTTTTTTCCTTGACTCCCACTGATTTCCTGAACTTTTCCGCTCCCCATCTGCCTCCATTTGTTTGGAATGTGCCGTGCACGTTCATTGCGGTAATGTGCACTGCTCTATGCTCGCTACAATCGGGGCAAGGTGGGCTTCTGCATAGTAAACTGGTACACTCTAAATGTGTGGGTAACATGGTGACCCTATTCTTTAAGTATGGGATCACACTGCTGCCGGGTGGGGCTCGCAGCAGTGGGTCCGGTACATCCCTGTTCTCTGTTTCAGGGCTGAATATTTGCCTGACTTTAGCCCTAAAATGGAGCCAAAGACACACAGGACTCTTGTGCAATCCACTCCACAGCCACAAGAGATTTGTGAACTGGCTTTATTGTAGAGCTTAAACAACTAATCGATTAATCGATTATGAAGATGGTTGTCAACTATTTTCATAATCTATTAATCGGCCAGTTAATTAGTTGGCCTGCATATAGAAGGCATCATTTGTTTAAATATCAGGAAATACAGTGCAGCACACATACAGCTCAGTACACCATCCATACATGTCACTAAGTGCCTGAGAATTTGTGAAAGTGTGAGGAGCAATGCCTCATGGGACATGTAGTCCTGGGCAGGAATTGAGTGGTTCTAAAAGCAGAATCTTTATTTTTTTACCTTGCAATAGCGGGAGCTCTATACCATACTTTGAAGCTTGCTATTGAGGCACTCTGAAAGCAGGAGGAGCCAGAAGCATCGGTGAGGGACCCCGAAGTGGAGGATCTTGGCTGCTCTGTGCAAAACCATTACACAGAGCAGGTAAGTATAACAAGTGTGTTTAAAAAAAAAAAAAAACTCACTTTAAAGACTCTGTGCAGTGATGATCAGCATCTGAACCCAGAGAAAGTGGAGGTAATAGAAGGCATTACAATTACTTTAGTTGGTTATTTATATTTACCACTCCATATGGATATTTTTTTTTATTTACATATTCACTAAACTGTACACCACACTTTTTTTTTTTTTTTAGATTATCCTATTAGTTGATTAATCAAAACCATAATCGGACAAATAATCGTTGCAGTCCTACTTCATTGAAACCTGGTCACAATCTCCTGTCGTGTGAATTGGATGCAGAGGAACCCTCGCATATAATTTGCACTAGTGTGAACCCAGACTTGAGTGTAAAAACTGTCAAAGATCATTGCTGAATAGTGAAACGCTTGCAATAATTCTGGTGATCAAAAGATATTTTTCAGGATACACTGGGACATTGATCTTTAAAAAAAAAAAAAAGCATGGTCTTTCTTACACATTATGTGTGTCTTTGTGACATTTTCCTCTTTAAAGATTTAATTATCAGGTGTGGTAGAAGTTGATAATATACTTCAATAAAGGCCACTGCAAAGAATGTAGACACTTCTTTGTAGAACTAAACAATTGCACATGGCTTATAGATAATTGTTTTATGATTATCCTTTAGGCTGGGTTCACACTATTATGAATTGGATGGTGTTCCAATGGCAGGACCAATTTGTATAGCAGGAGATTGTGTCTGGCTCTCCTGGAGCCAGTTTACACATCTCTGTAGCGGCTCTGGTACAAATTGCACAGGAGTCCTGTGTGTAATTTGGTCTGTTTCAGGTCCGAATTCAGACAAAAATTTGGGCAGAAATTGGACCTGAAACAGTGAATACTCCCGGAATACTGCTGTGAGCCGCTGCATGTTGGTGTGGCCCCAGCCTCAATTTTCTTGTGTGTATGAAGGGACTAAAAAGCCAAATCAGGTTGAGCTTCCCTTTTTAAAACTTCTAGTTGCTTGGCTGTTATGCTGATCTATAGACTTCAGGCTTTTGAATCGCTTTGTCAGTGATGCAGAAATACAAAGGACAGACAAAGCTGGGCAGCTAGAGTCCCCAGGCTTCCTTCAACCTCAAGAGTCAGACACGATGAGGCCGATTTACTGAAGAAGTTGGGGGGGAATCCAACCATGTTAAAGGCATCTTCATACGATTTGGCTATTCCAAAAATCTGGCGTTTTTAGATATATAAAATATTTTTTGTTTTCTTTGTAGCCAATTATTCTCGTCTCCTTTAGGTCCCTTTTCACACTGGAGCGGGAGGTGTGGTGGCGGTATTTGGCCGCTAGCGGTGCAGTTTTAACCCCCGATAGCGGCAATGGGAAGGGGCGGTAGACACACCACTCCAAAGATGCTGCTAGCAGGACTTTTGGAGCGGTCCTGCTAGCACACTGCTCTAGTGTGAAAGCCCTCAGGCTTTCACACTGGAGAAACAGCAGCCACTGTTTAGGGTCGGTTTGCAGGCGCTTTTTTTAGCGCAATAGTGCCTGCAAACTGCCTCAGTGTGGAAGGGGCCTTAGTAAACCAGCCTTGACCGATCGCCAATATGCAAGTAATGATTGATGGTGTGGTATTTGGCCAGTGCCAATTTTGCATCAGTGAAGCTCAAAGCATTCAGCTTTACTTGATAGCTGTCGGACTCGAACCTCTCCATGGCAGACTCTCAATGCACTAGAGGTGCACGATTCTGGCTAAAATGAAAATCACAATTTGTATTTATTTTTTGCTTAGAATAAAGATCACAATTCTCGTGGCGTAACATCTTTCACATTATACAAAAAAATTAAGCTAACTTACGGTTTCTTCATTAAAGTGTAATTTATTTTTTATTTTTAACAAAAAACGTGTTTGAAAGACCGCTGTAGGGTCTCTGCTAAAAATACTAAGATATATATTTCCCAAAGCGTCTTTCAGGACAGCACCTTGAGAGATAGTGACTCCTCCCTCTTCCTTTAGGAAACACCTTCTTCCAAGTCTTTAAATGGAGCCCAGTCCCCAGAACACTCAGGTTTTTGTGTTTCCTCCGGCCGGAGGGAACATCTTCTTGGGGAGGGAGTCTATATCCAACAGGTGTGCCTGGAAGACTGCTTCCTCCCTACCTTTTCCTTTTATGGCGTGATGCCATGGAGACTGTCCGTCCTACCCGCTCAGCAGTGGTAGTGTTCGGGCTCCCCTTCCCTCCATGGGGTTCGGTGAGAGCCAGGAAGCTCTCGTCGGCCGCGCATACCGCCGCCATTTTGGCTTGGTCAGGATGCAAGCGGTCGCCGAGATTGCGCGTCATTTCTGGCGCGTCTGCAAAAGGAGGAAGGGGTAGGAGGGAGGCTGGGGCCTATTTCCGCTTCCGGTCCGGCACAGCGGCGTTATAGGAGTCCGGAAGCGCGCTGTCATCTGCCATGGAGGGAGCAGAAGTGTCAGCAGTGGGGACAGGCACAGGCACCAGCAAGACCCCGGCGGCAGGCAGCAATGTAAGTCTGCGTTTTTTCCCTAAGGGAAATATTTTTTTTCTCTCGTCTCCATTTCTTTCCCCCCTAGTGGCATGGGGGCCTGTCTGGGTACACCTTTCTTTCCTAGTGCACCTAGGTGGGGGGTCCATCTGCTGGGACGAGGTCTCACTAGGGATTCCCCTGTTTTTTTTTCTCTTTCCTCTCCCCAGGTCAAGACGGACACAAACAGGTGTCCCTCATGTAGAAACAAGATGGGGGAGAGTTGGAAGAAAGCTCTATGCAGTGCATGTATTGCTTCTTTAGTGAGTTAGGAATCGGCCTCTGTACGGGAAGAGTTGGTTGCCTCTGTAAAGAATGAGTTATTTTCCACGATTCAGACTTTTCGTGACTCGTTAGCTTCCTCTTCCACCACTCAGGCCTCAACTTCGCAGTCTTCTCAGGACCCGGTGGCTTTACCAGTTTTGAACCCCTTGGCTGAAGAGCTGGGGATCAGGGAATGTTACTCCCATGTGCCTTCTAGTGAAGAGTCAGATGAGTCAGGGAAAGAGACAGTTATATCCCCTTGAAAATTTTAATTGTCCCTGGAGGAAGTGGATGGTTTACTTGGAGCCATTTATGCCACACTAGGGCTTAATGAGGAGAGTAAGGATTTAAGTCTGCACGACCGTATGTATGCAGGCCTGAGTGAACTAAAAGGGCGGACCTTTCCGGTATACTCGGTTATTTCAGATGCCATCACAAAGGGGTGGCAGGATCCAGAGGAAAAAAAAGTTTTTCTCAAAAGCTCATAAAAGACTCTTCCCTTTTGAGGAGGACCCTGCAGCGGTGTAGAATAAAGTCCCCAAGCTGGATACGGCTTTCTCCCAAGTGTCCAGGTCTACGGATCTGTCTTTTGAGGACATAGGGGGTGCGATCATGAGTAATTTAAAACCTGCTATGGCCACAACGTGTATTGCTAGAAATTTGGAGTTTTGGGTTAACCAGCTAAAATCCCATATTGTAGCAGACTTTCCTAAACGAGAGATTGTAGACTTTCTCCACACTGTCCTCGGCAGTAACTTATATAGCGGATGCTTCGGCAGAAGCAATTAGGAGGTTGGCTAGGTCCGCAGCCCTAACTAATACTGTGGGGAGGGCATTGTGGTTAAAGACCTGGCCTGGTGATACAGCTTAAAAAAACAAGCTCTGTGGGATTCCTTTTTCGGGGATATTCTTTTTGGGCTGGAGCTAGAGAGCATCCTAGATAGGACTGTTGATAGGAAGCAGTCCTTTCCAATTAAGAAGAAGCAGCAACCCCTCAGGCATTTTTTTTTTCGACCGCCAAAGGGTCATGAAAAAGGTAACCAACCCCAGGGAGGCAGGAGAAATTGGGCGGCGTTGAAGGCCAAGGGAAAAGTGGGAATCCTTTTCCATGCTCCTGCGCAAGCCGAAAAGTCCCAATGACTCAACCATACGGGTGGGCGGAAGGCTACAAAGTTTCCTTCCTCAGTGGTCAGCGATAACAGCCAATCTTTACATTCTGACCACCGTGGCCCAGGGCTATGCCATAGAATTTTCGGAGACCCCTCCGGAAAGATTCTTAGTAACAAATGCACCAAGGGATCCAGAAAAATCCCTGGCCGTGAGGTGGTGCTAAAATCTATGGCTGACAAGCCATTTGAACCCTTAAAGGATATTTCTCTTGGAGATCTTACCTTTTAAGACTTTATTCCTGGTCACTATAACGTCAGCACGCAGGATTAGCGAATTACATGCCCTGTCAATAAGGGAACCTTTTTTAGATTTGTTTGAAGATAGTTGTTCTTAGAACAGATCCTACATTTTTACTGAAGGTAGCTTCAGTAGTTAATCGTTCTCAGGATATTGTGCTACCTACTTTTTGCACAAATCCCTCGGGGAAAAAATACTTTTTTTCATATGCTAGTTGTGAGAAGGACTTTGTTACCTTGAAATAACAAAGTGCTTCAGGCGTGCAGATTATTTGTTTTGTTTGGGGTAACAAAAAGGGTACCTTGGCTAGATGGCTGAAGTTGGCTATTCGGGAGGCCTACTTGCACGCAGATGAGGTCCCACCAGAAGGGATCCGTGCTCACTCAACGCGAGTGCTGGCAGCCTCATGGGCAGAAAGAGCTGGTGCCACCCTGGAGCAAATCTGCAAAGCGGCTACGTGCTCAAGCCTTCGAACGTTTGTGCGGCATTACAGGTTGGACTGAACTTCTGCCAGTGATCAGGCATTTGGCAGGAAGGTCCTATAAGCTGTCGTCCTGCCCTAAGGTGGTGGGTCTCTGTTATCCTCTCAAGGTGTTGTCCTGAAAGGCGCTTTGGGAAAATTCAAGTTAGACTTACCGGTAACTTGTTTTCCAGAAGTCTTTCAGGACGGCAACGACCCGCCCTATTGGTTTGATGTCATGCTGTGACTAACGTATGTGTTTGTGTTCCAGCCGGGGCCGGAGGTTTCTCTGTGACAACTGAGTGTTCTGGGGAGAGGCCTCCATTTAAAGACTTGGAAGAAGGTGTTTCCTAAGGAAGAGGGAGGAGTCACTATCTTTCAAGGTGCTGTCCTTAAAGACTTATGGAAAACCAAGTTACCGGTAAGTCTAACTTGAATTTTTAGTGTTTGGAGGGGTTCTAAGTAATTTTCTAGCAAGAAAATGAGATGTTTCTACAACTTGGAGTCCATCTTTGGTAAATTCAGTTGGATGTATATGATTTGGAAAGGCACACACCTGTCTATATAATGTCCCACAGTTAACCGTGCATGTCGGCACAAACCAAGCCATGAAGTCCAAAGGAATTGTCTGTAGACCCCCAAGACTGGATTGTCTCGAGACACAGATCTGGGGAAGGGTACAGAAAAATTGAGCAATGAGCACAGTGGCTTCCATCTGTAAATGGAAGATAGTTGGAACCACCAGGACTCTTCTTAGAGTGGGCTGCCTGTCCAAACTGAGCAATCGGGGGAGAAGGGCCTTAATCGGGGTGGTGACAGAGAACCAAATAGTAACTCTGACAGAGCTCTATTGTTTCTCTGTAGAAAGAGGAGAACCTTAAAAAACAACCATCTTTGCAACACTCCACCAGTCAGGCCTCTATGGTAGAGTTGCCAGACGGAAGCCACTTCTCCATAAAAGGCACATGACAGCCCACCTGGAGTTTGCCAAAAGACACGTAAATAACTCTCGGACCATAAGAAAAATCTTTGGTCCGTTGAAACAAACATTGAACTCTTTGGCCTGAACGGAAAGGGTCATGTCTGGAGGAAACTGGGGCACCGCTCATCACCTGGCCAATACCATCCCTCCAGTGAAGCATAGTGGTGGCAGCATCATGCTGTGAGGATGTTTTTCAGGGGTAGGAACTGGGAGACTAGTCTGGATCGAGGGAAAGATGTATGTAGCAATGTACAGAGACATCTTTTGATCAAAACCTGCTCCAGAGCACTCTGGATCTACAGACTAAGGTTCATCTTCCAACAGGAGCGCACACAGCCAAGATGGCAAATGAGTGGCTATAGGACTACTCTGTGAATGTCTTTTTGAGTTTCCCAGCCTGAGCCCAGACTTGAACCTGATAGACCATCATTGTAGAGATCTGAAAATGACTGTGCAACAACGCTCCTTATCCAACCTGATGAAGCTTGAGAGGTCCTGCAAAGAATGGGAGAAACTGCCCAAAAATTGGTGTGCCAAGCTTTGTAGTATCCAACTTCAAAAGACTTTAGGCTGTAATTGGTGCCAAAGGTGCTTCAACAAAGTACAGGGGAATTCATAAAGAAGTTTCCAGATGCTGTAAAACTGTAACAGTTGTGACTAGTAATTCAAAATGGCAGCATCTGCCGTGGAGAAGATGTGTTCTTGAATTGAGCAAAATGGAATTTAACTTGTTCAACAGCATTTTCCATTACGATTTGGAAAAGAACCTCCAACCAGAAACTCTAAGATTGGCATATACAATTTTAAACTACTGGCTGTTTGTGCAAACTTAAAGTCCTGTATAACCCTGTGTATCGGAAGTCGTCGCTAGTGTTTGCACCGTCATGCAACGAAGCCCAGGAAAATCAACACTGAGTGTAAGTCGTGAAATGCAGGTTTCACTGCCCACTGTCTGTAGAATTTTGAGAAAGGAAGCTGAAAAATGGTTCCCTACAAGTGCAAAATCCCATTTATAATTTTTGCCGATATCTTTGTTTTCGCAGATTTCAGTTACATTTCATGCGAGTGCTTAGGTAAACCAGAAAAATGGTTGCTTTTGGGGGAACAGAGAATCCCAGATTTGCAGTGCAACATGTGCGAGTTTTCCCCAAGGTAAATGTGTTCCGTGTCCAAAAAAAGTGTATGGACCCTTCTTTTTTTTCCCCCCCCCCCAAGAAAACTATCACGGGAGGCTCTGTTCTCAATGTTAAGTCTTTGGTTGATGCCACAGTTGCAGGAGGACGGTGACCACTTTATTCTCCAATTGGATGGTGCCCCACCACGATGGTCAGGTGATGTGCGAGATTGGGCGAGCTGCAGACTACAACATGCCCCTGACCCAATGGCCACCCAGAAGTCCTGACTTCACAACCTGTGACTATATCTTGCATGTCAAATCCAAAAGTGTGGCCACTTGCAGTGCTCACAGGGGTCAAGGAAATGTAGGACGTTCTGGCGGAAGTGATGTCAGCTTGGGGGCGGACTGCCTATACATCTCCACGCAAGCAGCTGTGGATTTGAAATGCGATTCTTTTCAGTTCGAATTAAGCCTATTTATTTTGCTCAAATAGCAATGACAAGGTGTGTGTGTGTGTGTGTGTGTGTGTTTTTATTTGCCTTGCATTCATGTACAAAGTTGGCTTTCCAAACACTTTTAAGGTGGTCTTGTCAGTCCAGTTTGTGACTAGCTAAACATACCCTTCTTATAGAATAATGTATATGATAATTCAGTCGCAATAAATTTCCCTCCCCTTAAAGCGGTTGTAAAGGGTGGGAAAAAAATGTTTTTTTCCTTTTTAAAATAACAAACATGTCATACTTGCCTCCACTGTGCAGTTCGTTTTGCACAGAGTGGCCCCGATTCACATCTTCTGGGGTTCCTCGCGGGTGTCTCTGGTCCTCCCCGCAATTACTGACCACATTCATGCGAGGGCTCGTATGGTGGTGAGTAATTGTGGGTGCACTCCCGTGATACAGCGAGCGGCCATAGCCGCTCACTGTATAACTTGGTGCGCTGCATCACTGGATATGATTGACAGCAGCGCCAGCCAATGGCTGTGCTGCTCTCAATCCATCCGCTCTAGCAGGCCAGGCTGAGCGGCGAAGAGGATCTCGGGACCGCGTGGGACTTTCGACGGGTCAGTTATCACACACGTTATCGCACACGCGATCGCTCGTTACAGAGCGGGGAACGGGAGCTTTGTGTGTAAACACAAAGCTCTCGTTCCGGTCAGCGGGGGAAACGCTGATTTTCTGTTCATACAATGTATGAACAGAAGATCAATGATTTTCCCCCAGCGAGTCCACCCCCCCATACAGTTAGAACACACTTAACCCCTTCCCTGCCCCCTAGTGTTAACCCCTTCACTGCCAATGACATTTTTATAGTAATACAATGCATTGATCGCTATAAAAATGCCAATGGTCCCAAAAATGTGTCAAGTGTCCGAAGTGCCCACCATAATGTTGCAGTACTGAAAAAAAAATGCTGATCGCCGCCATTACTAGTAAAAAAAAAATATTAATAAAAATGCCATAAAACGACCCCCCTATTTTGTAAACGCTATAACTTGTGCGCAAACCAATCAATAAACGCTTATTGCGATATTTTTTTTTTTTTTAACGAAAAATATGTAGAATACGTATCGGCCTAAACTGAGGAAAAGTTTTTTTTTTTTTTTTTTTTTTTTTTTTTTTTTATATATTTATTTTTGGGGGATATTTATTATAGCAAAAAGTAAAAAATATTTTTTTCAAAATAGTCACTCTATTTTGGTTTATAGCGCAAAAAATAAAAACCGCAGAGATGATCAAATACCACCAAAATCTCTATTTGTGGGAAAAAAAGGATGCCAATTTTGTTTGGAAGCCACGTCGCACGACCGCGCAATTGTCGGTTAAAGCGACGCAGTGCCGAATCACAAAAAGTGCTCTGGTCTTTGGACAGCAATATGGTCCAGGGCTAAAGTGGTCTGTGTGTGTGTATATGTGTATATAATATATATTTTATTTATATTATCATATTTCAGATTTTCTTGTGTGAACTTCCGATGGGGCCTTTTTTTACTTTATTTTTTATTTTTATATGGGGTGTGGGTTTTTTTTTTTTTTTTTTTTTTCTTGTGATGTTGATACAGATGAGTGAAACTTTGATGTGTTTTAACAGGGAGTATACATTTTTATGAGCATAACTTACATATGTAATTTATAGGTTGGTCAAAGTTGGTTGCATCTTTACTACTTGCTACCACTTGCCTGGAACTCTGTCAGGTGCCAAATTAGGCACCATTTGCTATTGCTGCTGCTCTACTTTCTGTATCTGACCATAGCGGTTTGAAAAACAATTTGTTGAACTCCTGCTATATTTATATCTTGTAGTGTCACATGGACCTATTTAAAAAGGTTGCCAGGAGGCCGTTACCCATGCCTACCTATCCACTTGGTGCACCAGGAAAATGAAAGGGAATGCATTGTGATGCAGTGTAATTTGCACGTGAAGTCACATTTTCCGACTCTTCCATTTCTTTGTTCTTTTTGACTAAAGTCAAAACTTCTATTCACAAAAAAAAGAGGGGAGGTGGATTAAAACGTTTGTCAGTTTAATGCTGTCTGTGTTCCAGTTAGGGAGATTCACCCTCTTATTTGTCCTGTTCACCTTTCTTGAAAGTAAAATGACAAATTTTGGGTTGTCCAATTGGGACACTAGTTGACTTGGATCTCCATAAGATTCCCTTTTGTAGGGATTTCCTCCCACTACCTGTTTGGCTATGGAGCAGGAAGTGAAGGCAAGTCTCTGCAATGGGACAAAGAGGGCAAAAATCTTTAGGGGTTAAAATCCTCACTTCAAAACAGGGGCGGGGAGTTTTACCTAGTTCTACATTAAGATTTGCAGATGGATGCTGTTCAGGTCCGGGGAGTACCCAGAGGCCCTGCTGTGGAAATACTATGGTCAACTGTTCTTTGGCATTTTTTTGTTTTTTGTGGCCAAATGTTTTTTTTTACTTTGGCCTGTTTTTGTGGCCAACTGTTGCTTCTTCCTTTGGTCAATTCTTGTGGCCAAAGTAACATTGCTGTGGCCACAGTAATAAACCACATTTGTAGAATAAAAAGACAGCTACTTGAGATGATTGGCTCCGCCCTCTACAGGAAACACAAATCCGATACAATTTAAAAGGCCCTTCCTAGTTTCTGTACCTCTCCCAAAAATGCGGAGGAGGAAAGGTTTCTTATTTTAGATGTGAAGAGATGTCTTCTGCTTTACCTATAAAAATCCAGTGGTTTAAGGAGTTCCTCCCAACTGTTGGTGGTGATCGGTGGCCCAAAGAAGGGATCCAAAGCATCTAAAAGTTCTATTGCTAGGTGAATTAGGGGGACCCTTTGTGAAGCCTACAAAGCATCAGATCGCACCCCTCCTTCTAGAATTAAAGCTCCTTCAACGAGATCCATGGCCACGTCGTGGGCAGAAAGAGCGGGGGCATCATGGGAAGAAATTTCTAAAGCTGCCGTCTGGTCCTCCTCTCATGCATTTGTCAAACATTATGGAGTTCAGATGCTTCCCAGCCAGGACCTTTCCTTTTGGTAGGAAAGTGCTTCATGCTGTTGTCCCTCCCTGAGGTATAGTATCTTGCTTATCCTCTCAAGCAGCTGCCCTGGAAGGTGAGAGGGGGGGAAAACCCCTGTTGGACTTACCGGTAACGGTATTTCCAGGACAGCGTCTATATTTCCACCCTATTCTGTTTTTTCACTGGTCGACCTTGTTTACCTGTTGGTGGTGTTTTTATGAGTTTCTGTGTTTGTTTGTTTTTTCCCTCTGCCGAGTGCACTTTTGGTGGAGGTTTACTTGATCTTCTAATAACTGAGGGTCAGAAGAAAGGGCTTTTTTAATTGTATTTCATTTGTGTTACCTGTAGAGGGCGGAGCCAATCATCTCTCAAGTAGCTGTCCTGGAAATACCCTTGGTGGTCCAATGGGGGGGGGTTCTCGGCTCACCATACATGTTTGCAAAATATCCTGAAGAAATACAGTTCAAAAGTAAAGGATGTGTCCAATGGCGATGACAATGGATTGGCCTGTGTTGCAGCTGCATTCTCATAAATAGTGCTGCTGCTTATTGTTGCGCAGGCTGCCATTTCATGAATCTTTAAAGTAAGATAATCCATGATTGCAGTAAAAATAACACATTTTCTCTGCTCTCTCTCAATTAAAATGGCGACTGGAACAAATTTTGCAATGTATTTTGGTCATTTGTGAGTGAAAGATAAGTTTTAAAAAATAATCTCTAATGCTCAAAAGTGCATATAACTGAGCAAGCTTCTTCGAGCTTTTAGGCGGTGAATAAAAGCTCAAAAGTCTGTAAAAGTAGTTTTTGTTTTGTTTTTCTCTGCAGTGTACATATATCCTTAGTCTTTCCTGAAGCAGCATGACAACTGATATGAAGTTTCATGATTTGATTTCAGACTGTAGTTAAAACAAAAAAAATCAGTGGGGTGGAGCCAACTGAGGGAAAATTCAAGTTCACAGCTTTCCCTGGGAAAAGTGGACCATGCACAGAGGGTGTCATGGATTATTGTCTGGAATAGTGTTGGTTACTATAGGTTCGAAATTATTTTTCCAGGCTCCGCGTCTCATGCGCTTACTGACATGTATGGATGGTGTACTGAGGTGTGTGTGTGTGTTGCAGTGTGTGTGTGTGTGTTGCAGTGTGTGTGTGTGTGTTGCAGTGTGTGTGTGTGTGTTGCAGTGTGTGTGTTGCAGTGTATTTCCTGATATGTAAACAAATGCATTCTGTATGCAGGTCAGCTAATTGGCTTGCTGATTAATCAATTATGAACATACTTACAAAATGGAGTGCACCAACAATCCTGCACCACCTTAAAGGGGAACTGCAGTCTGCACACCATTTGTAATAAAAAATGTTTTGCCATTCTGAAGCTTCCCTACGAACAACTTTGCATAATATATAGTGTGATTCTGTACACATATGCTGCAGATATCTCCTTCCACCAAGTCTGTCTGCAACCATTTACACTGGGCAGCTGAAGCTGCTGCCTGTTCACGTCCTGGATTTAGAGAGGCACACCTGCAGCTCTCATTGGCCCTCTTATAACTCGCTCTTTCCTGGCAAACCCTCACAAGAGTGAGAGACAGCTGTAAATGATGTTATAAGCCTTAGCTAATGATCAGACAAGAGGGAGAAAGTGGGCTGTATAAGGTATTTACTGGCATAAAAAAATGTTTTGCTATCCAAAGTTAAAACAAGGGCAGCATATTTAGTGAATGGAGGCTGGGTTTACACTAGTGCGATGCAGGAACTCTGCACATCCACTGCGGGTTCCTGCATCGTACCCAACTCGTGTGTCAGTTCACACTGCCATATGCAAACTGCTAGGGGAGTGTCATACAAAATTAACGATGCCCCCATCGCGGCTCGCATATTGCACTGTGAACTCACATGATTTGGATCGCATATGTGTGAACACCTATGCAATCTGATTCTGGTGCGGACCAAAAAAGGGTCCTGTGTGTGTTTGGTCCGAATGTGGTGTGATATCAGCCATACTATCTGTATGGCTGACCTCGCATGTGATTTGCAGTGGGGTATTGTGGCTTTGTGTCCCTTTCCTTCACTGCTTTACCAGCGAAGCTGTAAATGGGCAACTACTGGAGTGATCTGTACTTCTCCATCAGCCCCTCCTAAATGCTGCTCCTAATCCCTTTTGCCTAATAGTGATGTATGTGGAGTGGTCGGCTAAACCTGGCCATGCTGTTAGATTTCACTTGCTCAGCCCCATTGCCCAACTGAGAGAAAATTATTTGATTATTTAATGCTGTACAGGGTGGATGGAATTAACTGCTACTAGCCCGTGTATTCCAGTATCCACACTTGCCTGATTGCCTCAACAGTGATTATATCTGATGGTTAGACCCCTTTCACACTGGAGACGTTTTTCAGGTGCTTTAGGGCTTTCACACTGGGGCGCTGCGCTGGCAGGAGGTCAAAAGTCCTGCCAGCAGCTTCTTTGCAGCGCTTCAGGAGTGGTGATTACGCTGCTCCTAAAGTGCCCCTGCCCATTGGAATTAAGCGGCACTTTGCGGATGCTTCTAACCCTTTTTCGGCCTGCTAGCGGGGGTTAAAAGCACTTCGCTAGTGGCCGAAAAACTACGGCAAGGCACAGTCACTGTTCAGCTGGCATTTTTCTACCTGGCTCCTTCAAGTCAGGTGATCCTGACAGGGTCACCCACAGCTTATTCCAGTCAATTTAGCAAGAAGCTCCCTAAAGTCAAACCATGTATCACCAGCTTAAGATATTGGGTTGTGATGAAGTGCTGCCATTGGGGAGTCCCTCCATAGTAGCATTTTTTTAATAGTAGATGGACTGAATTCAGACTGCAGTGGTTCATTCATTTTTTTTTTTTTTATATGTATATGCAAGAAAACCTTTTTAAATGATTTTTGAACTTTGTGTGTTTTTACTGATGGTTACGATCAGTTGCCAGAAACTTTGATCAAAGGATCTGGAAATTAAATATAATTTTTCTTAAATGGATGAAGTACTTGACGTGTATTTGTTTCTTCTTTCATAGGGTAACGTTGAACCATTTCTTACATTGGAAGAACCACCAGATCCAGCACACTGAATGAGGAGTTACTTGCTTCCATAGCATCATATTCTAACAGCCCGGTCTCTTTGAATGAGGATGACAATGGAAGAGTTGAAGAATGAATCAGAGACCACTTCCATGGTTTCCATGCCCCTATATGCGGTTATGTATCCAGTATTTAACGAGGTTGGTATTCTGTTTTAATTTACAAGTCTTCTCTTATCTCCCCCTCTCGAAAAAAATCAACTTGATTGAAACTTCCTAACCCCCCCCCCCCCCCCCAATGCATGATGATATTATGGCAGCAGGACTCCTCCACTGCCAGAATACATTGGTCAGTGTTGTAACCCATTTGCAAGCGTTGATCGAGTGAAAATATACTGACATTCCTGTTTTGTTTTTCAATCCTCTTAATTTAAGGTGTTTACAGAAGTACAGTTTGCAAAAGATAAGCTAGAGACCAGCAGTGTTACAAATGGAAAGTGCAGACGTAGCATGACTAGACAAATTATCAGGTTTTTAAAACAAGTATTGAAGGAATGGCTCTTGTCTCTTCCTGAGATTCACTTTGCATACACTCTAACGGTTGACCTCCCTTATGGTAGGACGTTCTCCCCATCTGAATTGCAAGCTACCGGGCTCATCAAAAAGAAAAATGTACCGTTGGAACTGAAATGGGTGGCCAAGAGGCCCAAAGAAGAAACTAGAAGAAAAGGGGGGTGGGGAGAATGGCTATGAGCTCTAGAGTCCAATCTAATTGAGTATGGTCATTGGTTAGGTGATTGACCCAGATGTAATGAGATAGATGGATAGATATATTCTATATCTATATATATATATATATATATGTCTGTCATTTAAGATTGCTGATGAGCATTAATTTATCATAATCCGTTTTAAATAGTTTACACTCTGTAGTTAATCTAAAAAGGTCACACGCTTCATGTTTGTAGAGTAAAAAACGGGCTTGGCTTAGGATATATTTAACACAGGTATTGATTTTCTTTCTCGTACATCACGGGACACAGAGCGGCATATTCATTACTATATGGGTTATATGGAGTACCTTCAGGTGTGGACACTGGCAATCTCACAGGAAGTCCCCTCCCTATATAACCCCCTCCCCTAGAGGGAGTCCCTCAGTTTTTTCGCCAGTGTCTTAGGTGTTGGTCACGGAATAGCTTTGCTCCACATCCTTGGGATTAAGGGTGGGCTAACCGGATCTGTCCAAAGAGCCTCAGTGCCAAAGTGGACAGTACCCGGGCCCCAAACCATGGGGTTTTGCCTATAATGCTCCTCTTTGGAGGGCTGGGCCCAGGACTTGGGGTTCATAAAGACCATAAGTTCCTGTTTGCCAGGGTGCTATATAGGTCCAGGACAGTGGGTACCTTCATAGGACCCCAGGGCCTGAAGGTCTATTACGCTACCCACGGAGATGGGAGAAGATTGGATCGTTTGGCTAGACAAACATCCTGCAGCATGGAGCAGGTAAGAGGGGAGCCTGCGGGACTTGGTTCGACAGCAGGCTCTCCGGGGTAACCTAAAAGGGGGGTAGCCTAAGTATGCTCTGCATTGGCAACCTTGATCACTATGTCTGAGAAAGACAGGATGATCCCATTTCCCCCATCACTAGGTTCTCCTGTCTAAAAATTGTGTTGCTAGCTACCTGCTGCTTTCTTCCTAGGACTGGTAAGGATCCCTATGGGGCCTGTTGAGTCCTACCTGGCCGGGGGTTTGAATCTGCCGCCTGGTACTGCAGTCCTGGGTCTCCAGCAGCGCGGCTCCTCCATGCTCTTCCTGCTCCGGCATACGCGCGCGCGCGCACGTCTTATAGACGTTTTTCGCGCCGTTCGGAGGGGAGGGCGGGGGGGGGGGGCGTGCCTGCAGCGTCATACAGGGGCGCGCCTTGTGCTGTTATAGATCAGCAGGCATTGTCAGTGCTCAGTCTGAGGCTGATCTCAAAGGGAGAGGACGCAGAGCGGCAGAACAGTGACTCCCGGTGGCGGAAGAGGGGTAGTACATGCTGGACTTTGTTCCAATGCCTTTCTGTTAAGCCAAGAAATCCCCCTTTTTGCAACAGGTTGGAGGCTGGCAAACTAAGTTTGGGGTCGCTGTATGTTGAAAAAAAAAAAAAAAGAGACTTATATATATTTAAAAAAAACAAACATACGGGGCCCCATCAGTTTTTGGGCATTAGTGAGCTATTGTCCCCTAAGCTCTAGTTTTGTACTCCTGGCCACTACAGTCTGTTGTGGTTGGCGGAGTCCCTCGATTTTGTATTATGGCTTCCAAAGGTTCGGGGTCAAAGGGTACAAAAAAGACCAAAAAACAAAGGGGTTCCCCCTCTGATTCTGATGATATGCCGATACTTTCCCCGCAACTTATTCCCATAAAGGTCGCCTTGGATGAGCCATTAGGGGGGTCTGGTGCGGAGGCTGGCCCAGATCAGCCCAGCCCTGTGTTTATCACAGAGGAGATGCTAGCTGTATCCCTAGGGGGGCTAGAAGAGAGAATAGCAGCATTGATCGCTAGAGCTATTCCTGGCAAGAAACGGGTTAGATCCCCATCACCAAGAGGTGTATCCTCAGATGCTGAAATTCTCTCTCCGGAGGAATTGGAATCGCAAGAGGATCAACTAGACCTGAACCAAGAGGGTTCAGGGATTGAGGGATCTACCTCTGAGGAACCATTTTCAGACTCCCAGACAGAGAGACTGTGGGTGCAGTCTTTGACGGACATGGTCCGCTCGGCATTTAGTTTACCATTGCCAGAGCCTCAGGTGCCTCCGGTATCCTCTCTGGGCTCTTTGAAAGCTCCTTTAAGCAACGCAGTTTTTCCGGTCCATCCTCTCTTGGAGGAATTGATCTTTCGGGACTGGGTACGGCCGGACAGGATTTTTCTGCCACCGAAGAGATTTGCGGTCATTTACCCCATGGAGGAAAAATTCTCCAAGAGGTGGAAGCTCCCAGTGGTGGATGCAGCCATCTCATGTGTGAATAAATCACTAACTTGCCCGGTGGAAAACATACATATGTTTAAAGATCCGGTTGATAAACGGTTAGAGACACTTTTAAAAGCATCCTTTGCTACGGCAGGAGCAGTGGTACAGCCAGCTGTGGCTGCAATTGGAGTTTGTCAGGCGTTAAAGGACCAGACAAAAGAAATGCTAAAAGACATGCCTACCCAACAGGCAGAAGAGTTTTCTGACATTCCCAGAGCTCTGTGTTTTGCGGTAGATGCTATAAAGGATTCCATCCAGCAGGCCTCTTGTTTATCACTATTTTTGGTGCACATGAGAAGGCTTTTATGGTTGAAGAACTGGGCGGCGGAGCCCCCATGCAAAAAGCTTCTGGCAGGGTTTCCCTTCCATGGAGGACGACTCTTCGGGGAGGATCTGGATAAATACATTCAGACTATTTCAAGTGGCAAAAGTACCCTTTTACCGGTCAAAAAGACATTCCGGGGTCCTACATTTAAGAGGCAGCTCTTTCCTGTCTCAGGGCCCTCAAATTCCAGGCAGTATCGACGGCCGCCTGCACGATCCAATGTTAACAGTAGATCGCAGGGATAGGCCCCTGGGGTTAAGAGACCATGGTATCGCAAGCCGACAAAGACAGCCCCTAAGTCTGCCTTATGAAGGGGCGCCCCCACTCTCGCGGGTGGGGGGAAGGCTTCGTTTCTTCTCAGAAGTTTGGGAAGCCAAGATCCCCGACAAATGGGTCCGGGCGTCTGTAACCGCAGGCTACAGACTGGAGTTTCTAAACTTTCCTCCGCCTCATTTTCAAGAGTCAAGGCTACCAAAGGATCCAGCAAAGAAAGCCTCGATGCTGGCAGCTTTGGATCACCTGCTTTGCCAGGACGTAATAATAGAGGTGCCAGCCCAAGAGCAAGGGCTAGGTTTCTATTCCAATCTCTTTGTCCTACCAAAGCCCAACGGCGATGTCAGGCCAATCTTGGACCTAAAGAGGTTAAACGGTTACCTAAGGGTTCGTTCCTTCCGGATGGAATCCATCCGGTCAGCAGTCGCCACGCTTCAGAGGGACGATTTTCTGGCTTCCATAGACATAAAGGATGCTTACCTTCATGTACCAATCTTTCAGTCGCATCAAAGATTTTTACGCTTCGCGGTGGGGCAGCGACACTTCCAATTCAGGGCGCTCCCCTTCGGGCTGGCCACGGCCCCCCGGGTATTCACGAAGATCCTAGCCCCAGTTCTGGCCAATCTAAGGATCCAAGGGGTCACAGTCCTAGCATACTTGGACGACCTTTTAATCATAGATCACTCACGGCCGTGTCTGCAACAGGCAATAAACCTCACGGTTCAGTACCTCGAAGGGTTCGGCTGGGTCCTAAACCGGGAAAAGTCAGCGTTCCAGCCTACAAAGCAGTTGGAATACCTCGGCATGAGGTTAGACACAGAACAGCAAAGGGTGTTCCTGCCCCTTGTAAAGATCGAGGCTATCAAGGGGTTGGTTCTAAGCAAGAAAAAAACAACTTTCTTTCTCGTACATCACGGGACACAGAGCAGCATATTCATTACTATATGGGTTATATGGAGTACCTTCAGGTGTGGACACTGGCAATCTCAAACAGGAAGTCCCCTCCCTATATAACCCCCTCCCCTAGAGGGAGTCCCTCAGTTTTTTCGCCAGTGTCTTAGGTGTTGGTCACGGAATAGCTTTGCTCCACATCCTTGGGATTAAGGGCGGGCTAACCGGATCTGTCCAAGGAGCCTCAGTGCCAAAGTGGACAGTACCCGGGCCCCAAACCGTGGGGTTTTGCCTATAATGCTCCTCTTTGGAGGGCTGGACCCTGGGCCCAGGACTTGGAGTTTGTAAAAACCATAAGTTCCTGTTTGCCAGGGTGCTATATAGGTCCAGGACAGTGGGTACCTTCATAGGACCCCAGGGCCTGAAGGTCTACTACGCTACCCACGGAGATGGGAGAAGATTGGATCAGTTTGCTGGACAAACATCCTGCAGCATGGAGCAGGTAAGGGGGAGCCTGCGGGACTTGGTTCGACAGCAGGCTCTCCGGGGTAACCTAAAAGGGGGGATAGCCTAAGTATGCTCTGCATGGGCAACCTTGCTCACTATGTCTGAGAGAGACAGGATGACACCTTTTTTCCCCCATCACTAGGTTCCTCTGTCTAAGAATGTGTTGCTAGCTAACCTGCTGCTTTCTTCCTAGGACTAGTAAGGATCCCTAGGGGCCTTTTGGAGAGTCCTACCTGGCCGGGGGTTTGAATCTGCCGCCTGTTTCTGCAGTCCTGGGTCTCCAGCAGCGCGGCTCCTCCATGTTCCTCCTGTTCCAGCATACGCGCGCGCGCACGTCTTATAGACGTTTTTCGCGCCGTTCAGACAGGAGGGCGGGGGGGGGGCGTGCCTGCGGCGTCATACAGGGGCGCGCCTTGTGCTGTTATAGATCAGCAGGCATTGTCAGTGCTCAGTCTGAGGCTGATTTCAGAAGGAGAGGACGCAGAGTGGCAGAACAGTGACTCCCGGTGGCGGAAGAGGGGTAGTACATGCTGGACTTTGTTCCAATGCCTTTTTTGTTAAGCCAAGAAATTCCCCTTTTTGCAGCAGGTTGGAGGCTGGCAAACTAAGTTTGGGGTCACTGTATGTTTTAAAAAAAGAAAATATATATAATATATATTTAAAAAAAAAAAAAAAAAGAGAGAAAAACATACGGGATCCCATCAGTTTTTGGGCATTAGTGATCTATTGTCCCCTAAGCTCTGGTTTTGTACTCCTGGCCACTACAGTCTGTTGTGTGGGCGGAGTCCCTCGATTTTGTATTATGGCTTCCAAAGGTTTGGGGTCAAAGGGTACAAAAAAGACCAAAAAACAAAGGGGTTCCCCTTCTGATTCTGATGATATGCCGATACTTTCCCCGCAACTTATTAACATAAAAGGCGCCTTGGATGAGCCATTAGGGGGATCTGGTGCGGAGGCTGGCCCAGATCAGCCCAGCCCTGTGTTTATCACAGAGGAGATGCTAGCCGTATCCCTAGGGGGGCTAGAAGAGAGAATAGCAGCATTGATCGCTAGAGCTATTCCTGGTAAGAAACGGGTTAGATCCCCATCACCAAGAGGTGTATCCTCAGATGCTGAGATTCTCTCTCCGGAGGAATTGGAATCACAGGACGATCAACTAGACCTCAACCAAGAGGGTTCAGGGATTGAGGGATCTGCCTCTGAGGAACCATTTTCAGACTCCCAGACAGAAAGACTGTGGGTACAGTCTTTGACGGACATGGTCCGCTCGGCATTTAGTTTACCATTGCCAGAGCCTCAGGTTCCTCCGGTATCCTCTCTGGGCTCTTTGAAAGCTCCGTTAAGCAACGCAGTGTTTCCGGTCCATCCTCTCTTGGAGGAATTGATCTTTCGGGATTGGGTACGGCCGGACAGGATTTTTCTGCCACCGAAAAGATTTGCGGTCATTTACCCCATGGAGGAAAGATTCTCCAAGAGGTGGAGGCTCCCAGTAGTGGATGCAGCCATCTCATGTGTGAATAAATCACTAACTTGCCCGGTGGAAAACATACATATGTTTAAAGATCCGGTTGATAAAAGGTTAGAGACACTTTTAAAAGCATCCTTTGCTACGGCAGGAGCAGTGGTACAGCCAGCTGTGGCTGCAATTGGTGTTTGTCAGGCGTTAAAAGACCAGACAAAAGAAATGTTAAAGGACATGCCTACCCAACAAGCAGAAGAGTTTTCTGACATTCCCAGAGCTCTGTGTTTTGCGGTAGATGCTATAAAAGATTCCATCCAGCAGGCCTCTCGTTTATCACTATTTTTGGTGCACATGAGAAGGCTCTTATGGTTGAAGAACTGGGCGGCGGAGCCCCCATGCAAAAAGCTTCTGGCAGGGTTTCCCTTCCATGGAGGACGACTCTTCGGAGAGGATCTGGATAAATATATTCAGACTATTTCAAATGGCAAGAGTACCCTTTTACCAGGTCAAAAAGACATTCCGGGGTCCTACATTTAAAAGGCAGCTCTTTCCTGTCTCGGGGCCCTCAAATTCCAGGCAGTATCGACGGCCGCCTGCACGATCCAACGTTAACAGTAGATCGCAGGGACAGGCCCCTGGGGGTAAGAGGCCATGGTATCGCAAGCCGACAAAGACAGCCCCTAAGTCTGCCTTATGAAGGGGCGCCCCCACTCTCGCGGGTGGGGGGAAGGCTTCGTTTCTTCTCAGAAGTTTGGGAAGCCAAGATCCCCGACAAATGGGTCCGGGCATCTGTAACCACAGGCTACAGACTGGAGTTTCTAAGGTATCCTCCGCCTCATTTTCAAGAATCAAGGCTACCAAGGGATCCAGCAAGGAAGGCCTCAATGCTGGCAGCTTTGGATCACCTGCTTTGCCAGGACGTAATAATAGAGGTGCCAGCCCAAGAGCAAGGGCTAGGTTTCTATTCCAATCTCTTTGTCATACCAAAGCCCAACGGCGATGTCAGGCCAATCTTGGACCTAAAGAGGTTAAACGGTTACCTAAGGGTTCGTTCCTTCCGGATGGAATCCATCCGGTCAGCAGCCGCCGCGCTTCAGAAGGACGATTTTCTGGCCTCCATAGACATAAAGGATGCTTACCTTCATGTACCAATCTTTCAGTCGCATCAAAGATTTTTACGCTTCGCGGTGGGGCAGCGACACTTCCAATTCAGGGCGCTCCCCTTCGGGCTGGCCACGGCCCCCCGGGTATTCACGAAGATCCTAGCCCCAGTTCTAGCCAATTTAAGGATCCAAGGGGTCACAGTCCTAGCATACTTGGACGACCTTTTAATCATAGATCACTCACGGCCGGGGCTGCAAAAGGCAGTAAACCTCACGGTTCGGTACCTCGAAGAATTCGGCTGGGTCCTAAACCGGGGAAAGTCAGCGTTTCAGCCTACAAAGCAGTTGGAATACCTCGGCATGAGGTTAGACACAGAACAGCAAAGGGTGTTCCTGCCCCTGGTAAAGATCGAGGCTATCAAGGGGCTGGTTCAGTTGGTTCTAAACAAGAAAAAACCAACTATTCGCCTGTGTATGCGAGTACTAGGCAAGCTAGTGGCCACGTTCGAGGCAGTACCATACGCTCAGATCCACACTCGCGTCCTACAGGCAGCCATTCTAGCAGCCTGGGGCAAGAGGGCACATGCCTTAGAGTCCCCTTTGACGCTATCATCAAGGGTCCGACAAAGCCTGGCCTGGTGGTTGAACCCCCAGAATCTTCTAAAGGGAAAATCCTTCAGCCCTGTTGTCTGGAAGGTAGTTACCACAGACGCCAGCCTGGCAGGCTGGGGGGCGGTCTTCGAGGGGTTCTCTCGCCAGGGAACTTGGGTGAAAGCAGAGAGGCAGCTCCCCATCAATATCTTGGAGATCAGAGCTGCTCGCCTAGCCCTTCTGGCATGGACCTCCAGATTAAAGGGGTTCCCGGTGAGAATCCAGTCAGACAATGCCACGGCGGTGGCATACATAAACCACCAAGGGGGAACCAGGAGTCAGGCCGCTCAGAGGGAGGTGAGCTTGATTTTTCAGTGGGCAGAGGTTCATGTACCCTGCATTTCGGCGATATTCATTCCCGGAGTGGACAACCTGCAGGCAGACTTCTTAAGTCGCCAGAGTCTGTTGCCAGGGGAGTGGTCTCTGCATCCCCAGGTCTTTCAGACAATCTGCCAGAGGTGGGGAATGCCGGACGTAGATATAATGGCATCCAGGTTCAACAAGAAACTAGACAGGTTCGTGTCTCGAGCGAGGGATCCTATGGCCTGCGGAACCGATGCGTTGGTTTGCCCTTGGCATCAATTCAAACTTCTATATGCATTCCCTCCGCTACAGTTACTCCCTCGCCTGTTGCGCAGGATCAGAGTGGAGCACAAGCCAGTCATTCTAGTAGCTCCGGCTTGGCCCCGGAGGACTTGGTACTCACTAGTCCTGAAGATGGCAGTGGGAGACCCTTGGACTCTTCCTCTACAACCAGACCTACTCTCACAAGGCCCGATCCTCCACCCTACATTACAGCGTCTAAATTTGACGGCCTGGAGGCTGAATCCCTGATTCTCAGGGGTAGAGGTCTGTCTAGGCAGGTAATTCCTACCCTGATTAGGGCTAGAAAGCCGGTCTCCAGGGTGATTTATTACAGGGTGTGGAGGAACTACGTAGGCTGGTGTGAATCCAAAAGATGGAATTCCCGCAAATATACTATTGATAGGGTGTTAAGTTTTCTCCAGCTAGGAGTGGATAAAGGCCTGGCACTAAGCACAATCAAGGGACAGATCTCAGCTCTGTCAGTGTGGTTTCAGAGGCCGCTGGCCACCCACTCGCTGGTAAAGACCTTCTTACAAGGGGTCTTGCGTATTAATCCTCCTGTCAAGTCACCAATTTGTCCATGGGACTTAAATCTTGTCCTGTCCACTCTACAGAAACAACCCTTTGAGCCGTTGGCTGAGATTCCTTTAGTCTTACTGACAAGAAAGTTGGTTTTCTTGGTCGCCATAGTTTCGGCCAGGAGAGTGTCAGAATTAGCAGCCTTATCGTGTAAGGAACCATATCTCGTTCTACATAAGGACAGGGCAGTTCTCCGGCCCCATCCTTCCTTTCTACCAAAGGTTATATCCAATTTTCACTTGAACCAGGATTTGGTACTTCCATCCTTCTTTCCAAAACCCACATCTAGAAAGGAGGGGTTGCTGCATACCTTGGATATTGTCCGGGCCATGAAGGCCTATCTTAAAGCTACAGAAAAGATCCGGAAAACAGAGGTGTTATTCGTTCTACCAGATGGCCCCAAGAAGGGGCAGGCAGCTGCAAAATCCACCATCTCGAGATGGATTAGACAATTAATCATTCAAGCCTACGGTTTGAAGAGGTTGCCTCCTCCTTTGTCGGTAAAGGCCCATTCTACCAGGGCCATGGGCGCCTCCTGGGCAGCACACCATCAGATCTCTATGGCTCAGATATGCAAGGCAGCGACGTAGTCATCAGTCCACACGTTTGCAAAGTTTTATCAACTAGACGTGAGAAGGAATGCAGATTCTGCCTTTGGACAGGCAGTACTACAGGCTGCAGTTTGAGATCCTCGGGATCAGAAGCACCCTTGGTTGTAAAAAGAAAAAAAAAAAAAAAAAGAAAAAGTTTTTTCTTGACCTAAGTTGGAATTATTATTATTATTTGAGTTTACCTCTAAATTGAATCCTTCTTTGGAAGATGTCTCCCTCCCCTCATTAAAGCATTGCTTTCGGACATCCCATATAGTAATGAATATGCTGCTCTGTGTCCCGTGATGTACGAGAAAGAAAAAGGGATTTTTAAATACAGCTTACCTGTAAAATCCTTTTCTTGGAGTACATCACGGGACACAGAGCTCCCACCCCTCTTTTGGGTGACCATTTTTGGGAGGCATACTGCTTGCTACAAAACTGAGGGACTCCCTCTAGGGGAGGGGGTTATATAGGGAGGGGACTTCCTGTTTGAGATTGCCAGTGTCCACACCTGAAGGTACTCCATATAACCCATATAGTAATGAATATGCTGCTCTGTGTCCCGTGATGTACTCCAAGAAAAGGATTTTACAGGTAAGCTGTATTTAAAAATCCCTTTATTCGCCTGTGTATGCGATTACTAGGCAAGCTAGTGGCCACGTTCGAGGCAGTACCATACGCTCAGATCCACACTCGCGTCCTACAGGCAGCCATTCTAGCAGCCTGGGGCAAGAGAGCACATGCCTTAGAGTCCCCTTTGACGCTATCATCAAGGGTCCGACAAAGCCTGGCCTGGTGGTTGAACCCTCAGAATCTTCTAAAGGGAAGATCCTTCAGCCCTGTTGTCTGGAAGGTAGTTACCACAGACGCCAGCCTGGCAGGCTGGGGGGCGGTCTTCGAGGGGTTCTCTCGCCAGGGAACTTGGGTGAAAACAGAGAGGCAGCTCCCCATCAATATCTTGGAGATCAGAGCTGCTCACCTAGCTCTTCTGGCATGGACCTCCAGATTACAGGGGTCCCCGGTGAGAATCCAGTCAGACAATGCCACAGCGGTGGCATACATAAAGCACCAAGGGGGAACCAGGAGTCAGGCCGCTCAGAGGGAGGTGAGCTTGATTTTTCAGTGGGCAGAGGTTCATGTACCCTGCATTTCGGCGATATTCATTCCCGGAGTGGACAACCTGCAGGCAGACTTCTTAAGTCGCCAGAGTCTGTTGCCAGGGGAGTGGTCTCTGCATCCCCAGGTCTTTCAGACAATCTGCCAGAAGTGGGGAATGCCAGACGTAGATATAATGGCATCCAGGTTCAACAAGAAACTAGACAGGTTCGTGTCTCGAGCGAGGGACCCTGTGGCCTGCGGAACCGATGCGTTGGTTTGCCCTTGGCATCAATTCAAACTTCTATATGCATTCCCTCCGCTACAGTTACTTCCTCGCCTGTTGCGCAGGATCAGAGTGGAGCACAAGCCAGTCATTCTAGTAGCTCCAGCTTGGCCCCGGAGGACATGGTACTCACTAGTCCTGAAGATGGCAGTGGGAGACCCTTGGACTCTTCCTCTACGACCAGACCTACTCTCACAAGGCCCGATCCTCCACCCTACATTACAACGTCTAAATTTGACGGCCTGGAGGCTGAATCCCTGATTCTCAGGGGTAGAGGTCTGTCTAGGCAGGTAATTCCTACCCTGATTAGGGCTAGAAAGCCGGCCTCCAGGGTGATTTATTACAGGGTGTGGAGGAACTACGTAGGCTGGTGTGAATCCAAAAGATGGAATTCCCGCAAATATACCATTGATAGGGTGTTAAGTTTTCTCCAGCTAGGAGTGGATAAAGGCCTGGCATTAAGCACAATCAAGGGACAGATTTCAGCTCTGTCAGTGTGGTTTCAGAGGCCGCTGGCCACCCACTCGCTGGTAAAGACCTTCATACAGGGGGTCTTGCGTATTAATCCTCCTGTCAAGTCACCGATTTGTCCATGGGACTTGAATCTTGTCCTGTCCACTCTACAGAAACAACCCTTTGAGCCGTTGGCTGAGATTCCTTTAGTTTTACTGACAAGAAAGTTGGTTTTCTTGGTCGCCATAGTTTCGGCCAGGAGAGTGTCAGAGTTAGCAGCCTTATCGTGTAAGGAACCATATCTCGTTCTACATAAGGACAGGGCAGTTCTCCGGCCCCATCCTTCCTTTCTACCAAAGGTTATATCCAATTTTCACTTGAACCAGGATTTGGTACTTCCATCCTTCTTTCCGAAACCCACATCTAGAAAGGAGGGGTTGCTGCATACCTTGGATATTGTCCGGGCCATGAAGGCCTATCTTAAAGCTACAGAAAAGATCCGGAAAACAGATGTGTTGTTCGTTCTACCAGATGGCCCCAAGAAGGGGCAGGCAGCTGCAAAATCCACCATCTCGAGATGGATTAGACAATTAATCATTCAGGCCTACGGTTTGAAGAGGTTGCCTCCTCCTTTGTCGGTAAAGGCCCATTCTACCAGGGCCATGGGCGCCTCCTGGGCAGCTCACCATCAGATCTCTATGGCTCAGATATGCAAGGCGGCGACGTGGTCATCAGTCCACACGTTTACAAAGTTTTATCAACTAGACGTGAGAAGGAATGCAGATTCTGCCTTTGGACAGGCAGTACTACAGGCTGCAGTTTAAGATACTCGGGATCAGGGGCACCCTTGGTTGTAAAGAAAAAAAAAATAATTTTTTTCTTGACTAAGTTGGAATTATTATTATTATTTGAGTATACCTCTTAATTAAATCTCGTTTGAGAAGATGTCTCCCTCCCCTCATTAAAGCATTGCTTTCGGACATCCCATATAGTAATGAATATGCCGCTCTGTGTCCCGTGATGTACGAGAAAGAAAAAGGGATTTTTAAATACAGCTTACCTGTAAAATCCTTTTCTTGGAGTACATCACGGGACACAGAGCTCCCACCCCTCTTTTGGGGGAACATTTTTGGGGAGGCATACTGCTTGCTACAAAACTGAGGGACTCCCTCTAGGGGAGGGGGTTATATAGGGAGGGGACTTCCTGTTTGAGATTGCCAGTGTCCACACCTGAAGGTACTCCATATAACCCATATAGTAATGAATATGCCGCTCTGTGTCCCGTGATGTACTCCAAGAAAAGGATTTTACAGGTAAGCTGTATTTAAAAATCCCTTTATCACTCGCAGAGATCGCAGTATTCCACCTGAAAGTGTCTGTTTTTTGCGTTTTTTTGGCCATCATCAAAGTTTAGAATTTACTTCCTGGGCAGAGATTCCTGTAATGATTTAATCCTGATCATGTCTTCTCTAAACTAGAATCCCAGTCCAGAAAGTAGAGGCCCACCCTAGGTGATGTCTTAAAGATAATGCTAAAGAGAAAAGCAGACAGTCCTTATCAAGGGAGACTACTGTGAGTTGAAGTGCTGAATGCTTTTCCATGATCCTTATCACAAATCTTCCACTATCCTTCATACTTCATCTCTCTGCAGCAGTCCCAGGTATATGGTGAAGCTGTGCAGCTCTTACCAGTGTTAATTTTGTCTACTAAAACATTTTAGTAGACTAAAATACAACTAAAACAATTGAGATGACTAAAATGGCATTTAAGACTAAAACTAAATTAAAATATGACTTTAAAATTAACACTGATCTGTAGTGCATGTTCATACATCAATACATTAAATATTGGATTTTTCACTCCAGCAGTATATGAGTTTGGAAATTGTAGAGAAATGTTAACTAATGCATTACAATTTACACCCATTCTATTTTTAGTCGACTAAAATGTACTGGAGATTTATTAGACTAAATACGACTACAACTATTGCAGAAGACTAAAATGGGACTAAAACCAAAATGCCATTTTAGTCCTAGATTAAATCAAAATTTGCTGCCAAAATGAACACGGTCTGTCTTCTCATTCCACATCACATGCTGATGGGATGACTTGTGAGCCTTTCCTATTGCACAAGACTACAGAAAAGGGTGTTTCTTTTGGGGTGTGTTATTTTTTGAACACTACCTATGCTGCAAATAAGTTGGCATAAGTTAGCATAGGCATTATTGCAGTGTCTTTGTTTTCTTTGTTGGTCATTCTTTGAAATGTTGCTCTACTACTCCTGTGATGACACATCCCTCAATTAGGGTGAGGTCAGTATGGTTATAGTTAAACTATTTACACACTTCCTGATCTTTTCCAAAAATATACTCTGGTTCATGTCATGGTGTAAAAAAAACAAAAATGCTGAAAGCAAAGGTTTGTAATGTTCTATTTTCTGTGTCCCCCTACCATACTCCACCTTTCACGCCATGTTTTAATTTTGCACCCATATTTAGGGTGTAACATGGTTACTTTCCTCAGCACCTCCTATTCATGGTGATCTGTGAATTGAAGACTAAAGTGATTGTAAATCCTCATGTTTTTATATATATAAAAAAAAAAATTCATGCTTGCCTCCACTGTGCAGCTCGTTTTTGCACAGAGTGGCCCTGATCGTCCTCTTCTGGGGTCCCCCGGTGGCTCTTGTGGTTCCTCCCCGCATCAGATAACCCCCTAGGAGAAGCTCTAAAATACTAGTAACCTAGCTGTCAGGTCCCTGACCCTGAAAACCTATGAAGGCTAATGTCTGCTAGCGTTGAAGCCAGATAAATTGCATGGCAGCTAGGTAACCAGCATTTTCAAGAAGTCTGTAATGTCTTCCCCTATTTCTGAGACTTGACCCCTTCCCGCCCACCGCAGTGTTTAATAGTTATAAACGCCCGGAGGTCAGAGAGGAAAGCTGGTCATGTTGGCTACTGATCTTTACTCTGGACCAAGAGGAGTCTTTGCCAGCCCAGTATTTTTGCTGAGTATGAGCTTGGCATATAACGCATGTGTGGGCATTAAAGCCTACTCTCTTGCCATTTAAGGGGACATGCAGGTACATCAATTTGCCTGCCTGTATCATGTTGTCGACATACATCTGCGTGTGGCGGTCAGCAAGTGGTCCAAGTATGCCTTTTTTTTTTTCCTCTGTGCTTTTTGTCTAAGTATAGATCTATGTTTATCCCAACCATGTTTTGAAGCCATTTACGACTTGGTGGTCGTAAAGGGGTTAAAGCTGCATGGTGTTTTGGGGGGGGGGGGGGATAAATTATGCATGCAGTAGCATTACCTGCACTGCAAAAGTTAAGTGTTTTTTGGAGTCTAGAGATGAAGGAAAAAATATACTTGCTTTTTTATTCTGTATTCTGGCAGACTTCAGGCACTTCTCCAAGTTGTGGGCCTTCCCTTGCATACAGTGCAGAAATTCGGGGGGGGGGGGGGGGGGGGGGAAGGGTGGACCGCCAATTTAAAGTGCTTTTAAGTGCCATATTGCTTGGCAAAAGACTTTTCGGCCTGTCTTGTCTACTTTGCCAGGCTTGAGAGAATATGGATATTCTGCTACAAATGCTAGTTGACTGGCTGCCCTATTTTATGGCATCAGTGTTTATTGACCTGAAACAAGTATGCAGATCAGGAGTTCTGGCTTCATGCTTTCTTTTGGATTGTAAGACTCCATTCACATCTAGGCGTTTTGTCGCCCGACGCTGTAGCAGCCTGAGATACGCTGGAGGGGCGAATTAACATTGTCGGCTATGGAGATGGTTCACATCTCCACGCCGTACGCCTGAAGCTCAAAACAAGTCCCGGACCCTTTTTTCAGGCGTATTAGGCATTCGGGCATAGCCGACAATGCTAAAATCACCCCTCCAGCGAAAAACAAGGAGCGTCTTGTCGCCGTAAATCGCGGGGACAAAACGCTGAATTTATGTGTCTGCAATACGCCACATACCGCCTACGCCTAGGTGTGAATGCAGCCTAACTCTTTGCTGAAGCCAGGTAAAGAATGGATCCCATGAAGCCGTACATCAATGCAGACCCACCGATTCCACATTGAGCTCCGAGTGGCGGAGTAAACCACATTGGGGCGTGGCCTAGCGGGAGCCCAGACTGAGACTACCAGTGGGTCTGCATGGATGTGTGGCTTCATGGGGATCCATCCTTTGCTGAACAGTTGAGAAGAGCGCCTTTTTCTGGCCTGCACTCAGTGGTGGCCACAGGATTGCCTTCCCCTGTAGCCTGAGCGGGACACATTTTCTATTACTGGTTCACACTGAGGCCAGGTAACTAGTATCTCCCAGAAGATCAGCACTGTGCAGGCTTCATATTTCTCTCAAGTTTCCTTTTCTATAGCTTGATACTGGCTTGCCTTTCAGGTCACCTGTTTGGCTAATAAGGCTGGATTCACACCTATGCATTTTTGGTGCTTTTTGCAGATTTGCACTACAGAACGTCTTGTATAGGAAACCATGTCAACTGTAGTGCAAATCTTCAAAATGCAAAAAATCCAGCCTAAAGGTCCATTAACTTGCTGCTGAGGTCATCCTCTTGTTCCCAGTGTTTGACAGCACCATGTAATGAGTAGACCTGGCTCATATAGCTATATAGCTGTCGCCCCCCCACAGGTTACACACACACAAACCCAAAAGGTTGCTTGCACTGTTTAACCACTTAAGACCCGGACCATTTTGCAGGTTAAGGACCTTGCCCCTTTTTTGCGATTCAGCACTAAGTCGCTTTAACTGACAATTGCGCGGTCGTGCGACGTGGCTCCCAAACAAAATTGCCGACTTTTTTTGTTTGTTTTTTCACAAATAGAGCTTTCTTTTGGTGGTATTTGATCATCTGCATTTTTTTTTTTTTTTTTTTTGTGCTATAAACAAAAATATTGCTATACTATCCCCCAAAAATATATAAAAATATATTTTAGGCCAATAAGTATTCTATTTATTTTTGGTAAACTATGCAATTGTCATTCAAAGTGCAACACTGAAATTTGGCCTGGGCAGTAAGGGGTATAAGTGCTAGGTAGGCAAGTGGGTTAAACGGTGACCTCTATCCTCCAGAAGCAGCTTGCCATTCTGCTTTCCTCTGATTATACACACTCTCCTAAACGATTGGACAGCTTTATCCATATAGAGAAATGAAGCCTTTCTCCAGTCTATGACATAAGGGGGGTGGAAGCTTGGCATTGGTCTTAACCATCCCTTCCCTAATAGATTGATGCAATAAAACCATGTCACCACAATATAAAAACTTTCCGCTGGTGAATGGGTGAAAGCTGAGGAATTGGATTATATTGGCCATGGTTAAACCGAATCTATCACTTGAAAGGCCCACGTAAAATGATCAATTACCAGATAAGCACTCTGCTTTCCCACCGTGGATCTTATCTCATCCCAAGATAAAGGCTATTTGTAGAGGAGATGAATCCTAACCTTTTCCGGCAAGACCCTTCTTCAAGGCTTGTAATCTACAAGGGTTTAGGCGCTATACAAATGTTTCCGCTCATGTAGCGTTTCCTATAAACAGAGCCGCAATCTTTTCTTATGATCTGTGCTTAGGGAAAGAAAAAAGCTTTGATTTTATTTGTTTCCCCTGCATTATACAGATAATTCTGCTTTGCTTTTGCTTTCCTTTTTTTATAGCTTTTTCTGATGTGATAAATTTGATTTATGATCACCGTGGGAGTGTAAGAGGACAAAAGGCTGTGTGTAAAATTATAGCTTCAATTTGTGCAGTGTCTCCAACTTGAATCAATCAGAGATTTGGCTTTAGAAAAGACCATTGTATTATTTTTGGGCAGCTGGTAAACAGACTGCTCCGTAATGCTTGTGCATCTGTACGGAACCCTCTCCAATAGGAGATCATTTAGACACATTGCTTTTGGCGGATTGTTTTGTGCTTGCATACCAAAACATGCAGATGCTGCAGAATCGGATGTATAGAAGATGCTGGCTGCGTGTTCACCTGCTAGAAGTCTTGTAATGCAGTTCTCTACGTGATGCTGCATACTTTCCATACTGCGCTTTGTAGAATGGGCAAAGCACTGCAAGCTTTGCAGATGTGAATGCTTTTTTTTTTATTGCTCTGATCTGCTAACCCTTGAAATCTGAAATTCACCTCTTTGAGCTGCAATGCAGTGTTTTGAGATTGCAGTAGAAAAATAGATTGCAGTGTATGAAACATTTAAAGTAGTAGTGTTATCTGATGGGATCTTGTTTTAAAGTATGGTGCTGTGAAACTGCTAAATTAAAATTAGGTGACATTTACTGCAATTTAAAGGGCTGGCATGCATTCTAGTGCCCAATTACTCCAAAAAAAGCACGAATACCATCTGTTGTATCCTGACTGGACTATGACTTGAAGTCTTGAAGTACAACATGGTAATTCAGTCCAGTGGTTTCCCGACCTCACGGATGACCAAATTCACACACACACACACATACATATTATAAAAAAAATATCGCAGGCCACAAACATGACTTTTACATGACTTTTTATATACACGCACTGCTCTGGCTCTTTGCGTGCGCCCCCACACACACACACACGGCTCAATCCCCTTTTAAGCTGGGTTCACACTTAATTTGGACACTGCTCACAGCAGTTTGTCCCTGTTCTGTTTCAGGGACTAATCGGGCCTGAATTTGAACTTGAAAAGGAGGCGGGTGCACAAGACCCTTTGTGCAATCCGCTCCGCAGGGATGTGTGAAACGGCTCCATAGAAACACTGTCACTCCTGTCATGTGAATTGGATGCGGAGAAATCCACATCCAATTCGCATAAGTGTGGACCCAGCCTAAGAAGACCCCATGCTCACTATTAGATTTTCTGCAGATTTTTGTCTTCAGATTTACCAAAACCATATAATATGGGGTCAAACCTTAAAAGTTTCAATTTGTATGCCATCAGGCAGGCCCTTGCACTACATAGTTTTGGTCAATCTGAAGACACAAATCTGCAGAAAATCTAATAGTGTGTCTTAGGCCGCGTACACACGATCAAATTTATCTGCTGAAACCGGTCAGACGGACCGTTTCAGCAGACAAATTTGATCGAGTGTACGGGCGAACAGACAGGTTTTTCCAGCAGACAAATTTTAAAGCATGCTTTAAAATCTGTCTGCTGAAACCCGTCCGTCCGACATGTCCGCTGGTTAGTACACTAACCAGCAGACATATCTGTCCGCACATGCTTGGAATGGATTTGACGCATGCGTGGAAGTATTTTACTTCCTGGAGTGGTGACGTGGCGGCGTCACCGCGCTGTCTGCCGGCGGGGATTTTAGTTTGATCGTGTGTACACGATCAAACCAACATATCCCAGGAGACAAATCCGATCAAAACGGTCGGTCAGACCGATTTGATCGGATTTGTTTAGTCGTGTGTACACGTCCTTAGGGATCAATGGAGTCACCTACACTATATTGTCTGAAGTATTTGGATGACTGCCTTTACATGCGTTTGAACTTTTAATGGCATCCCAGTCTTGGTCCATATTGAGTTGGCCCACTCTTCGCAGGTATAACAGCTTCAACTCTTCTGGGAAGGCTGTCCTCAAGGTTTAGGAGTGTCAGTGGGAATGTTTGACCATTCTTCCAGAAGTACATTCGTGAAGTCAGGCACTGATGTTGAATGGGAAGTACTGGCTCGCAGTCTCCACTGTAATTCATCCCCAAAGGTGTTCTATTGGGTTAAGGTCAATGGAGCAAAGGTCTGTTGGAACCGGAACTGGCCATCCCTAAACTGTTCCCACAAAGTTGGGAGCATGAAATTGTCCAACATGGCTTGGTATGCTGGCGCCTTGAGTTCCCGCTCACTGGAACGAAGGGGCCAGGGCCAACCCCTGAAAAACAACCCCACACAAATTATGGTCCTTGCTTTGTGCACTGGTCCAAATAAAGACCTGGATGAGTGAGTTTGGGGTGGAGGGACTGACCTCAACTCTGGGATGAATTGGAGCATAGACTGTGAGCCAGGCCTTCTCAGCCAGCATCAGTGCCTGACCTCACAAATGCGCTTCTGGAAGAATGGTCAAACATTCCCATAGACACACTCCTAAACCTTGTGGACAGCCTTCCCAGAAGAGTTATAGCCGGTTAGAGCTGCAAAGGGTGGCCAACTCGATATTGAACTAGGATGCCATTAAAGTTCATGTGCGTGTAAAGGCAGGCGTCCAAATTTTACATTTAAAAAACTTGCAACTACCAACATTTTTATATTCCAGTGTCTCTGCTTTCCAAGTTTGAGCGTTTTAGGCAGTTTTACCATGTGTTCAACCTCTTCAAACTTGGAGTCCTTTTTTGCGCAAAGGTAATGCTGTAGATGGCTAGCAGGTAATCCCAGGTGCCATAAACCACAAAAGTATGTCTGAGCATAAAAATTCAATAGTTTAAACTTGGGTGCCACTGTAGGATGTGTGGTTGCCTTCATGATGGATAGCTACAGCCTATTTTGGTATTGGGGAAAGACGCTCCTCTTCTCATGCCATATTCTGTGCCTAAGCAAACATTATCTCAGAGGGTGTAACAAGTTCTAGGCAAATGCAGATCTTTGGGGGAACGTGGGTATGCATTTGTGAGGCTGAATGGCATAGTTGTTTATTGCAGGGAGTGTTACAATGACGTGTGCCAAGTTATGCATTCATTTATGTAAACTTGTGTCGCAGAGAAATAATGGTTGATGTAATCAACTTTAACTGTCACAGGTGCATCTTATAAAATTAGAATATCATCAAAAGGTAAATTTTATTTTAGTATTTCAATTCAAAAAGTGCAACTCCGTTTTTATATATCTGCATTACACACAGAGTGATAAGGTGCAAGCATTTCTCTCTTTATTTTGATTATGGCTTACAGCTAGTAAAAGCCCTGAAATCAGTATTTCAAAAAACGACTAATTTGTGTGTATATAATATATTATTTACTGAAAAGTATGACCATGTTCCATATAGTATGTACTTGGTCGGTGCTCTATTGCATTAATTACTGCATCAGTGTGGCATTGAGGGGATTAGCCTGTGGCACTGCTGAGGTGTTATGGAAGCCCAGGTTGCTTTGATAGTGGCTTTCAGATCATCTACGTTGTTGGGTTTGGTGTCTTCTTCCTCTTGACAATACCCCACATATTCTCTATGGGGTTTAGGTCAGGCGAGTTTTCTGGCCAATCAAGTACAGTGATACCATGATCATTAAACCAGGTATTGGTACTTTAGCAGTGTGCACAGGTGCCAGGTCGATCTGGAAAACAAAATCGGCATCCCCATAAAGCTGGTCAGCAGAGGGAAGCATGAAATGCTCCAGAATTTCCTGGTAGCAGGCTTTTCTGACTTTGGACTTGATAAAACACAGTGGACCAACACCAGCAGATGTCATGGCTCCCAAATCATCATGGACAGTGGAAACTTCACAGTGGACCTCATGCAGTTTGGATTCTGCCCCTCTCCACTCTTCAGACTCTGGGACCTTGATTTCCAAATGAAATGCAACATTTTCCACTGTCTGTGATGATTTGGAGAGCCATGTCCTCTGTTGGTGTTGGCCCACTGTGTTTTATAAAGTGCAAAGTCAGCGCAGCCCTCTACCAGGAAATCTAGAGCACTTCAGGCTTCCCTCTGCTGACCAGCTTTATGGAGATGCTGATTTCATTTTCCAGCAGGACTTTGCACCTGCCCACACTGCCAAAAGTACCAATACCCGGTTTTAATGATTGTGGTATCGCTGTGCTTTATTGGCCACCAAACTCTCCTGACCTAAATCCCCATAGACCATTTCTGGGGTATTGTCAAAAGGAAAATTGAGATACGAGACCCAACTATGCAGATGAGCGGAATGCAGCTATTCAATAAACTTGGGCTTCCTTAACGCCTCAGCAGTGCCACAGACTGATCGCTTCCATGCAACACCACCATTGATGCAGTAATTCATGCAAAAGTAGCCCCGACCAAGTGCATACTAATACATGGACATACTTTGCAGGAGCCAGCATTTCAGTATTAAACTTTTTTTTCTAAAATAAAAATTGTATTGGTCTTCTGTAATTCCCGAGATGCTGAATTTTTGTTTTTTCATTAGCTGTAAGCCATAATCTTCAAAATTTTAAAAGAAATGCTTGAACTATATCACTCTGTGTGTAACACATCTATATAAAATATAGAAGGTTCACTTTTTTAATTGAATTTCTCAAATAATTTTTTTTTTTTATCGAATTTTATGAGATGCACCTGTATATGGTTATGGAGCAATGATAAAAAAATGCATTAAATGACATTGTGTAATTATCTTTTATCTCTCTCTCTCTCCCACAGTTAGAACGTGTAAACCTTTCAGCAGCTCAGACTCTCCGGGCAGCATTTATAAAGGTAAGGAGGCCTTGATTTGGAACCTTTCAGAAGGTTTCTGCTCTATGGTAACACACATTTTATGCTTGGCCATATTCTTAACAAAAAGTCATTTCAGATCTAATTTAAAGCATTCTTTACAGCTACTGCATTACCACATAGTGCAAAGCAATGCTTTATTCTGTCATAAAGGTCCAAGCAAGTATGGTGTATATATTCTTTATTGTACGTCACAGGGCTCCAGTTTGGTTAATTCTTAGACTAATGGGATCTGCTCCCCTTTTAGGTGATTAGATACTGGCAAAGAGTAGAGCTGAAACCCAGCTTTGCGTAACACTTCCCAGTGTGTGTGTGTTTTTTTATTTCAATTTTTTTTTTGTGTTCATAGATGATAGACCTGTTCCCCCTCCACTCAGGTCGCATGCCCTCAACATTGGGGGCAGGGGGGGGGGTACTCATGTTAAGGGCCTTCTGACTCTCTGCTCTCTTCTCCCACTCTCCGGCGGTGCCTTTTTGCCGGGCTCCTAAGCCATCTTCTTCCAGCTGTTTTTCTAGTGTTGGCCCGGTCTTCTCCGTTTTCTTCTTCCCTCTTCTTTTCTTCCGATGTCGACGGGATGCGCTCTCCCACTGTAATGCCGTGTGCGCAACGATTTATATAGGCATGGGGCTTGGTCACCGGGTGATGTAACCCAGTGAGCCTGCCCCTCATGACATCAGTCCCATCATGCCCCCTGGGACCGTGACATCATGAGGGGTTGGCTCACCGGGTGGGAGGACCCTCAAACAACATTAATTGGTGCACTTTTGTGAAGCCCAATCAAACTACAGTACAAACCCAGAATTCTACTTTCGTACATGTTGTACCAGTAGACAGGCCTGGGGGAAAAAAAAACACTGAAGTGTGTACTACAGCTTAACATGCTTCTGCTCCATTTCAAATTTGTAGCTTTTATTGGGCTTTTAACTTTCTGTTCTGAAGATGTAGCTGAAAGTGACAAGAAATCCTATCGAAGGGCATAGAATATACACATTTCTTTCCTGCAACCACTTTATTGGGTACACCTGTTTAATTGCTTGGTAGCACAAATTGCTAATCAGCTAATCGCATGGCAGCATCCCGATGCATTTAGGCATCTAGATGTGGTAAAGACTACTTGCTGAAGTTCAAACCGAGCATCAGAATAGGGATTTAAGTGACTTTTAACGTGGCATTGTTGTTGGTGCCAGACGGCTGGTCTGAGTATTACAAAAACTGTTGCTCCACTGGGATTTTCACACACAACCATCTCGAGGGCTTACAATGAATGGCCCGAAAGAGAAAATGTCCAGTGAGGGGGAAGTTCCGCGGACAAAAATGCCTTGTCAGAGGGGAATAGGCAGACTGGTTTGAGGTGATAGAAAGGCAACTTTAACGTAAATAACTACTCGTTGCAACCAAAGTATGAAGAATACCATCTCTGAACGCACAACCGCATCAAATCTTGAAGCAGATGAGCTACAGCAGCAGAAGACCACACCAGGGTGCCACTCCTGTCAGCAAAGAACCGGAAACTGAGGCTACAATTTGCACAGGCTCACCAAAATTGGACAATAGATTGGAAAGACGTTTGCCTGGTCTGAGTCCGGATTTCAGCTGTGACATTTAGATGGTAGGGGCAGAATTTGGCAGAATTTGGCATAAACATGAAAGCATGCATCCGTCCTGCATTGTGTCAACGGTACAGGCTGGTGGTGTAATGGTGTGGGGGGAATTTTCTTGGCACACTTCGGGTTTCTTGGTACCAATTTTAAGCATTGCTTAACCACTTGACCACTGGGCACTTAAACCCCCTTAATAACCAGACCAATTTTCAGCTTTCGGTGCTCTGTTTGAATGACAATAACTCAGTCATACAACACTGTAACCAAATGAATTTTTTGTCCTTTTTTCCCCACAAATAGAGCTTTCTTTGATCACCTCTGGTTTTTAAAATTTTTTTCGCTATAAATAAAAAAAACGAAAAATTTGTAAAAAAAAATGAATTTTTCTTCATTTCTATTATAAAATTTTGCAAAAAAAGTAATTTTTCTTCATAAATTTGGCCTAAAATGTATACTGCTACATATCTTTGGTAACAAAACAAAAAAAATGTGGATATTTAGTCTGGGTGAAAGTTATGGGGTCTAAAAGCTATGGTACCAATTACTAAAAAAGGAATCAATTTGATCACATCTGATGTACTGACAGCGCCTCTCATTTCTTGAGCCCCTCACTTCCTAGAAAAGTACAAATACCCCCCAAATTCCCCCTTTTTGGAAAGAAGACATTCCAAGGTATTTAGAAAGAGGCATTGTGAGTTTTTTTAAGTTGCCTTTTTTTCCCCACAATTCTTTGCAAAATCAAGATTTTTTTTTTTTCCACAAAATGTTCATATTAGCGGGTTATTTCTCACACTTAGCATATGCATACCACAAATTACACCCCAAAACACATTCTGCTATTCCTCCCGAGTATGACGATACCACATGTGTGAGACTTTTACACAGCGTGGCATCATACAGAGGCCCAACATGCAGGGAGCACCATCAGGCGTTCTGGAACACCCAGACCAATTCTGGCATTTCTTTCCTACATGGAAAAATCATCATTTATTTGCTAGAAAATTACATAGAACCCCAAAACCTTATATATGCTTTTTTTTTTGTTTTAGCAAAGACCCTAGAGAATACATCCCTTGTAAATATAGCATGACTGGTCCTCTTTACAGTGAGATATGAGGTCAATAAGACCCCACATCTCACCTCTAGGCTAGGAGGCCTGAAAAAAAACGATCGCAGAGTATGGCGCAGAGAAGGAAGGGGTTAATGCAGGGATGGATGGAGCTGTGACTGCAATAGTCACAGATCCATCCCACAGTGCTGCTGTCATCCGTGCTCCCCCTCTCACACTGTACCGCTCGGTACAGAGACAGGAGGGAGGAACCGGCGTGATCAAATGACGCTGGTTTGTTTACATGTGATCGCTCCGTCATTGGACGGAGCGATCACATGGTAAACGGCCGCTATCAGCGGCAATTTACCGCGATCTGGTCACGGACATTCCCGGGTGCGCGCCCCAGGGGGCACGCGGGAGCGCGATTCTGGGATCACGTTATACAACGTGATCCCAGGGTTAAGCAACCACCTTGCCGCCGTTATTTGCCGTCTGCTGGTTGCTAAGTGGTTAAAGTGGACGTAAACCTCAATTTTTTTATTTTTTTTTATTTTTTTTTTGATGTCACAATGTAGAGCAGGGATATGCAATTAGTGGACTTCCAACTGTTGCAAAACTACAAGTCCCATCATGCCTCTGTCTGTGAGTGTCATGCTTGTGGCATATGCCTAATGGGACTTGTAGTTCTGCAACAGCTGGAGGTCCGCAAATTGCATATCCCTGATGTAGAGTATAAGATTTCCTATCATCTGTGCCCAGTCTTGCCACACCGAGTTAATCCAGCGCTGAGTAATCCTCTTATTATTCAGTGAAATAAAACTGACTTACTGAGAAAAAACATAGTCCGTTCCGCCCCCTTGCTGTGAATGACAGGTTATTTACATGCATCTCTTTGACTACAGGTCTGAAGGCCAAAGGTGGTCCGACCACGGTACTAACAAGGTGTACCTAATATAGTGGCCTGTGAGCGTGTATTTCACTAGTGTAATATAAGCACTAAACCTCAGGAACAGGAATACTGTCTGGCCATTCCTGCAGGTTTGTTTCATGTAGTATTTAAGATTCTTGTGATTGTTGTAACACAAGTTTTTTTCTTTATACTGTACCTGCTACTTATACGTGTGCTGAGATTTGTAATGAAGCAGACGACGGGCCTCAAACCTTTCTCATCTTCCCATGTGAGATCATTAATCAGGCAGATGAAATGCAAATGTAATTAAAGCTTTCCCATGCGACCCATGGGGCATATCTACCTCTGTTTGTTTGCCAAGGTGACCTACACTGCGTTTTTAGATGTGGCAGATTGAGTTCTTCTAAAGCTGGCAGACGTAATGAATCATACTCTTATTAATATGTTGGTTACTGACCCCTCTCCACATATCTTGCATAGCCTTCTATAGAACTGCAGGGGTTTTGTTTAATTTGTAGCTAATTATTTAACCAGCAATAAGTAACAGATACTGCAGAGTTGTCAGATCAGCGACCTCATGTACTTCTCCCTGCTGAGGTTACACCAAGAAAATAATAAACACTAATGGGCCAATTTAGCCAGTGCTGAGCTTAGGTGTGCCACTCCATGTAAATGAGTTATTATTGGTTACAAAGGTGCTCGGGCTTGGCTGTTCCGTGAACTTGGCCTATTTTAGGGAGTTTGTTCTACTAGTACATAGGTGTTTGTTTATTAAAGCATTGGATGGAGCTGTCTAATTTGTTCTGACAACAAGATCCACTCATTCATGATTTACAGTATTCAGAAAGGTGGTTGATGTGGATGGCAGTTTTTTCAGGAAAAAGAGGTGACCTGGGAGAGTTGGGCCACTTTGATCATCCTTCTCTTTTGATGTCTAGTGCCATAGCGCACTCTCTCATCTTTGTTGCTTTTTATCTACTTTCTTTGGAGCAGTTAGGGAAACTGAGATAAGCACACGTCTTCTACACTGGGATTGGCAGCCCCACAGCTACCCGTCAGAAAATCTGAAGTGGTAATCCAAAGTATTTCATGTCAGTTTGATCAATCTCCTTCCTGATGTTGGTCTTTTGATGGAAGCCAACGGGGAATCCACTCTTTTATACCCACAAATAAACAAAAGCTAGGCGATGACGTCTTAGCAGGTTTACATCAGAGCTGGGTGTTGATGGGCAAATGTCAGCGTTTTTCACATCAGTTTGAGACGCTTCTGAGATCGTTCAGAATTCATTGCAGCTGACCTGCTTGGGAGAGAAGCTTTTCTGAAGTGAGCAAAAACTCATGGACACAGACCTTTGTGCTTTCAAGTAAAAACAGGAATGTTTTGAAAATGTGGCCCTTCATTGCCCTGCATTCCCTAACGTGGTTGTAAACCCACGGGGAGAAGTTACACCTACAGGTAAGCCTAGATTAAGGCTTACCTGTAGGTGCTTGCAGTATCTCCGAGACCTGCCGTTTCAAGCCGGAGTCATGCCGTTTTAAAGGCGGCTCCCACACATGCATGGGAGTGACTTCACACGACTCCAGCCAGCCACAGAGCCAAAGTTCACTGCCCCCGGAAGAAGAGGGGTGAAGATGGATGCTCGCTGCCATGGAGGAAGACTGACCTTGCGGGCTATTCAAACGAAAGCTGCCTGTAATGTTCCCCGCACGCTGATTAACGCGGCATCGGCATCATCTAGGTGGGGGGGGGACATGGCTGCCTATATGTGGGGGGGGGGGAACATGGCTGCCTATATGTGGGGGGGACATGGCTGCATTTGGGGACACATTTAGAAAAAAGTATCGGTACTTGTACTCGGTCCTAAAAAAAGGGATTGGGACAACCCTAGTCTCAACCCTCCAGCTGCCATATCTACAGGACAGCTTCTATTGTTGAAAAACAGCCTTGGCAGGATCACCAGATGAAAATGTCATACTGTCCTGCAGCCCACATTTTGGGCTACAGAGCCATGTGGCAGGGAGGAGGTATGATGTACGCATTCTCGCATCACACCGCCCCCCCCCCCTTTTTTTTTTTTTCTTCTTTTTTTTTTTCTTCTTCTTCTTTTATCGATCACACAGCTCTGGAATCCAAAGAAACCCGTTTTAGTTTATGACTTCACTACTCGCCTTACCTGAAGACACAATTGGGAACTCCAAAGGAGATCTGGGTGCCACTTTAAAATGGCCCTGGGACAAATGCAGCTATCCCTGTTCTGTTTTAAAATGCATCTTCCCCAAATATACCTACCCCAAATTCTGTTCACCTGTTTTATACTGTACCTGGGGTAAAATGTGCTTAAAAGAAAAACGGTACAGAAATGTGCATTTCCGACCCTGAACCTTCTGGATTTTTGGTTCTGTCGCTGCAGAAGAATGTTGGTGGCTTTTTATTTTAATTTTTTATTTTATTTTTTTCTTCCTACACAGGCAGAAAAAGAGAATCCGGGCCTCACGCAAGATATTATTACAAAAATTCTGGAAAAGAAGAGTGTAGAAGTGAATTTTACAGAATCTCTCCTGCGTATGGCAGCTGCTGATGTGGAAGGTGTGTTTTTTCAATCATAATTTTTTTTTTTTTTAATTGGTTTCAAGTTCATGTTCAGCAGAATTATGTCCAGTGCATTGAAATGTTATACATAAACTTCTTTTTTTTTTTTTTTTTCTAGATTGTAGTGTATTGAAAGTTTCTGGTCATTGCTGTCACTGGCTTCATACACTTCTTCTTTTTTTTTTTTTTTTTTTTTATATATATTTTCTACTTTTAGAATATATGATTGAAAGGCCTGAGCCCGAGTTCCAGGAGCTAAATGAGAAAGCACGAGCACTTAAGCAGATCCTTGGCAAGATACCTGATGAAATCAATGACAGAGTGAGGTTCCTTCAGACAATCAAGTGAGTGCCTGCTCTACAGATTTACTAAAAACTGATGCCATTTACATCTTTTCTTCTGATTGCATAGTAATAAAGCCAAATGTAGGTACTGGTCTGCATGAACAGATATATTTACTGATGAAGAAAGTGTCTGTTTAATGACCTATACCCTGGATAATCCCCTCTGACATGGTTTTTGTTCAAACCACTTCACCTCATATTTTTTACAGTGCGCTTTTAGCTGCTGCTACCTTTTTCCCAGCTAAATGGCATACTGTTATTTATGTGCATTTAAAGCAGAGGTTAGGCAGACTCTTTTCGCTGGTAACTTTCTTGGTGTTGGCTTTCGTTTTTTTTTTTTTTTTTGTTTTGTTTTTCCTCTGTTCTGGAAATGGCTATAGTGCTTTCTTTGGAAAATCTCCAGAATTTATATACCTTGCTTTTTACAGAAGTATTCATCCCCCTTGACTTCTGTGTGTAGTGTTTACAGCCCGAAATTTGTTTGAATTTTCTTTTCAGTTTCATTCTAATTTTTACAAATAAAATGGAAGAGACTTCAATGAAAATTTAAAAACCTGATTATGAGATGTTTAGCAAGCTCGTCATAAAATTCAATAATGTGAACCCCAGAGAAGTCAATGGGAGTTGAATTTTGAAATTCTGGAAACTTTCACGGCTAATGGCAAAGGATTGTCAAACAAAGGGCTTGGGGAGCTGGGCACTGCTACGGGGAACAGGAAACCCAGTTGCCGGATCCTTTGGACTATAACCAAGAGTAATGTGATGCCCTGGCTCCATTGTAGTAGTAGTAGTCATTGTCTATAAAAAAAGATTTTTGATGACTCCATAATCTCTCATTGGGAGTGATTTAATATAAGTCTTCCAATTGCCCAATTTTGTTTGGTTAATATATGGCATTTTGGGTCCCATTGGTGAAAATTACGGCATGTATTTTTAGCATTTATTTAAATTCTAATAAGCGTTTGGACATTCGCCCTTTGGTGCATGGGTTTGCGCACCCCCATTTTGTTTAGACATGTTTATGTCATATAAGGGGACATTTGTATCTACTTTAACAGGCATCTGTTTATTAACTGTGGAATATAAGCACACAAATTGTAATGACTTTTTGTAGAACGTTTGGGAACATCTCAATTTTGTTAACATATCAACTAGTCTTAAGTGTAATTTAGAAAACCCTTTTGTATGTTTTGGGAAACACCTTTGTACATTTCTGTGACTTTGGGTCTGTCTTAGTCAAGTGGAATCACTACTTACAGAGCAGCATTTCTTTTATTGAATGAAGTTCTTTTCAGATCTCTAATATATAGGGTTGTCCCGATACCAGTACTTGTACTCCCGCAAATACCCCCGATACCCAAATAGAATACTTCGCGCCGCCATCGCCCCCGCCGCCGTATATACAAAGACGCCGCCGCGAACATTACACGCACCTTTCGTTTTTCAATAGCTGTTTTCCCTATCTCGCGCCCTGTGTAAAGGACACTCCCCCTTGCTAGCGATTGGACGGATCTGTCCAATCCCGAGCAAGAGGGAGTGTCCTTTACACAGGGCGCGCGATAGGGAAAACAGTCAAAACAGAATTGTGCCATCTCTGCAGCGATTCACTCGCTCTCCTGGCTTCCTTTTCGGACTGGCAGGGAGACGGCTGAGAGGATGCAAAGTAAAGCTGAGGCTGTCCGCCTGCCCCGTCTGTGTCCTTCTCTCTCCAGGCAGCATGGAGGTGCTGAAGCAGAGATTCTCCACAGGGTGTACAGTGCACTGCATCAGGAAGCCCAGCCTGCTGATAGGATGATAGCAGAAGCAGACCAATCACTCGCACTGCGTACGTGAACTTCACGGCTTCTGAAAGCACATCGTTGTTCAAGCAGTGGACAGCTCTTCTGTGTTCTGTGACCGATTTTATACCATTGTGTTATTTCAGGTTATCGTTTTGCTGAATCATCTGTGAATTGTTATCTATACAGCTGGTAGATGTGTTCTGTCATTACATCAAACATAGTGCCTTTGGCTCTTTAACAGTGTTGACAGACTAATGTTCACTTCCGGTATTACTTCATAACGTAGTTTACAGTGCAAGCCTTTTGTTATAAGGAGTAATCTGCATGGTTTTAAAAACATTCCTTTTGTGCTTTGCAAGGATTTATCAGTATGGGAAGCTCCTGGAAAGTGTGGATAAAGTTCAGTGACGAGCCAAAAGATAATTCCATCTTTTGCACACAAAAAAAAAAAAAACGTAATGCACCCATACTAAAACCCCCATAATAAATGTGCTTTTAAAAAAAAAATATATTTATTATTATTCCCTCCATTTTAGACTGGAAAGCATTGCAACTAGCGATGCACCGATGCATTTTTATTTTTTTAAATTGGGGAGTACCAGTACTTTCAGTCGAGTACTTGCCGATACGGAGTACCGATACTTTGCAGTGCAATTTGCGTCTATAGAAAATGAATGGGCGCAAATTGCTCTACAAAGAATCGCACACATTTTCAACAGGAATCCAGTGCACTGTTCTACGGTGCATACTCTATATGAATTTTGTCTGCCATGGCTGCAATATGTGGGGGGCCATGGCTGCAATATGTGGGGGGCCATGGCTGCAATATGTGGGGGGACATGGCTGCCTTTGGGGAGACATTTAAAAAAAGTATCAGTATTCGGTATCGGCGACTACTTGAAAAAAAGTATCGGTACTTGTACTCGGTCCTAAAAAAGTGGTATCGGGACAACCCTACTAATATATATAAAAAAGCAGATAATGGCAACTTGTCAGTGTTATGATCTGCCCGTGACCACCAATCCTATTAATTTGGCATCTATCCAAAGATGAAGTAATATTTTATCGAAAGAACCACCAAGCAAATGGATAGGAATGGCACTTTGTTTCATATGTGCATTCAGTAGCATTGTTCTCCAAATTGCTGTAAAAGCATACAACGAATGCTGTTACTATGCTATTAACACTACAATTTTATTTTTACTTTAAACAGAGATATTGCTAGTGCAATAAAGGAACTTCTTGACACAGTCAACAATGTCTTCAAAAAGTACCAGTACCAGAATCGTAGGGTAAGTAAGGGTTTGGGAGGGCATGCAATATGTTTTTTCTATAGAACAGATTTAGTAGTTGCAGGGATGAGAGAAACCATTTACCAATGTCAGGAGTGTTGTACAATCGGCTTTTTATTTATGTAAAAGCTTTATTCCAGACAGAAGAAAAACTGTTGCTGTTAACTGCCTTAGCCACTAGAGGCCTGGGCTATAGTCAAATGATGGCTACAGCGCGGGCCTGAAAATCCGGCAGGACGTCAATAGACGTCCTTCCCTTTGCACGCACAACGTGCGCCCCACCTGCAGGGCGTGCACTGTGATCACTGAGACTGGGTGGTTCACAGATCCGTGTAAGGGGCCAATGACGGCTGATCACGTGATGTAAACAAAGGATCGGTTATGACAGTGTGAGGAGAAAAAGCCGGGACATCGGTCCTGAAGAGGGAGGCACATCTGCCTCCTCTGTGCCCAAAAATACCGCCTGCCAGTGATGCCTAGTAATGCTGCCCATCAGTGCAACTGATCAGTGCCGCCTTATCAGTGCCACCCATCAGTACAGCCTCATCAGCGTACATCAATGAAGGCTTCCTGTAATCAGGGCACTAATGGTCCAGTGCTCTAATTGCCTGTTCTGGTCTCCTCTACGAGGAGATACCACTGATCGGCACTCCTCGCCACGCACTCAGTGCGAGGTGAGAAGTCAATTAACCACACTTCTGCGCAGCTGATCACATGGTTTAAAGAGCGCTGTCAAATGAAGTCCTTCCAGAACAAGAGCGTACCGCTTCTCCAGCATTTTAGGAGAGTGGCAAGTGGTTTAAAGTAGATGTAAACACAACAATTATGCGCATTAACCACTTAAGACCCGGACCAAAATGCAGGTAAAGGACCTTGCCCCTTTTTGCGATTCGGCACTGCGTCGTTTTAACTGACAATTGCGCGGTCGTGCAACGTGGCTCCCAAACAAAATTGGCGTCCTTTTTTCCCCACAAATAGAGCTTTCTTTTGGTGGTATTTGATCACCTCTGCGGTTTTTATTTTTTGCGCTATAAACAAAAATAGAGCGACAATTTAAAAAAAAAATGCAATATTTTTTACTTTTTGCTATAATAAATATCCCCCAAAAATATATAAACATTTTTTTTCCTCAGTTTAGGCCGATACGTATTCTTCTACATATTTTTGGTAAAAAAAATCACAATAAGCGTTTATCGGTTGGTTTTTGCAAAATTTATAGCGTTTATAAAATAAGGAATAGTTTAATTGCATTTTTGTTAATTTTTTTTTTTTTTTTACTACTGATAGTGGTGATCAGCGATTTTTTTCATGACTGCGACATTATGGCAGACACTTCGGACATTTTTGGGACAAATGTCATTTTCACAGCAAAAAATGCATTTAAATTGCATTGTTTACTGTGGAAATGACAGTTGCAGTTTGGGAGTTAACCACAGGGGGCGCTGTGACTTTTAAGTGTTCCCTGTGTGTTTACTACTGTAGGGGGGTGTGACGTCGTCGATCGCGTCCCCCTATAACAGGGATGACGCGATCGATGCTGCGGCCACAGAGAAGCACGGGGAAGCCATGTTTACACGCGGCTCTCCCCGTTTTTCAGCTCCAGGGACGGATCACCGCACTGCAGCGGCGATCGGATCTGCGAGTCTCGCGGTCCTGGAGCTTCGGACCGGGTCACGGGCGCGCGCCCGTGACCCACGGCTGGGTACTAAAATCAACGTATATATACGTTGATGTGCCCAGCCGTGCCATTCTGCCGACGTGAATGTGCAGTAGGTGGTCCTTAACTGGTTAACATGTTAATATGATTTCAAGTTCACCTTGGTGTGTTTTTTTTTTTTTTAATTTTCAGCTTTTCATTTACCTGATGATTCTGCGTTGAAAAGCCATGTCCAGGCACTTCCCTTAGACTACAGATGACCCTTACAATACACACTTGTTTGACAGTGTGCTTTAGGAAACTATATACTGCTCAGTTAGGGTTTACATCTACGCTTGGCATGTATTCAATTATAAAATGTTCTTCCTTATTAATGTTTGTGATATTATCCACTTATAACATTACCTTTTCTGTCTACAGGCGCTTGAGCACCAAAAGAAAGAATTTGTAAAGTACTCTAAAAGTTTTAGCGATACTCTGAAAACCTATTTTAAAGATGGAAAGTAAGTATCTTGTGAAAGTAATTATTCTCTAATGTTAGAAGCACAGGTGTAGTTACTGCTGATCTTAAGGCTCTACTCGCATCCAAAAACACCCCTTTCCCACTCCACAGCAGCCACTGCTACGAATTTGTGGAGTTGCAGTGAGGTGGGATCTGCAAGTGTCATTTATGTAGCAATCTCTCAAAATAGAAAGCCTGCCCTATGCAGCATACTATAGTGTGCATTGCACTTCTAGATGTCCTATGATCAGCTCTGCCCTGCTTAAGGTAATAGCTGTTGCTTAATTCTGACTAAGGCCATAGCATACTTTTGGCTCCTAGTTGCCAAAAAACTGAGGACCTCGAGGGGCAGAACAGTGTTTTCGGAGATGAGGTAGTGCTGGTCATAAGAAACTTTTAAAAGGGAAACAAGGAAAAAGATCTTTGTTATACACCCATATAAAGGTAAAGGACATAACCACCTGTAAGTAAGACTAAAAAAGGGCAATGAAAAATTATAAATACTCGTGCTAAGGTGAATGTGTAAAACAATTTTGCAAGTAAAAAATATATAAAATTGCAGCTGCTGTACAAAGTGCTATCCTCTTGAGATCATGCAATAGTGTAAAAACAAGACAAAGCATTTAATACAAAAACTTCATCACAAATGTATTGCAAAAATATCCTATTTAAAAGTGCTCTTGCAATTTTTTGGAGCACAAGAGCACTTTTTAATAGAATATTTTTGCAATGCATTTGAACACAATTGTGGTGAGGTTTTTATAGTGCAAAACTGTATTTCAACATGATACAATGTTAACAAAAGACACATTGTATTGCATATTGCAAAAACAGAGGATTGGAGCACTAAAGCACGTTTATTGGGACATTTTTGTAATATACAACTATATAATTTCTATGTGTTTTGTATGATATACATTTCTGCACTATTGCAAGCGCTGTAATATAGTGTATGTTTTGTGTACAGTGGTTGCAATTTTTTGCCGCACAAGAGCACTTTTAAATAGGATGATTTCTTTCTCGTACATCACGGGACACAGAGCGGCATATTCATTACTATATGGGTTATATGGAGTACCTTCAGGTGTGGACACTGGCAATCTCAAACAGGAAGTCCCCTCCTTATATAACCCCCTCCCCTAGAGGGAGTCCCTCAGTTTTTTCGCCAGTGTCTTAGGTGTTGGTCACGGAATAGCTTTGCTCCACATCCTTGGGATTAAGGGCGGGCTAACCGGATCTGTCCAAGGAGCCTCAGTGCCAAAGTGGACAGTACCCGGGCTCCAAACCGTGGGGTTTTGCCTATAATGCTCCTCTTTGGAGGGCTGGACCCTGGGCCCAGGACTTGGAGTTCGTAAAGACCATAAGTTCCTGTTTGCCAGGGTGCTATATAGGTCCAGGACAGTGGGTACCTTCCAGGACCCCATGGCCTGAAGGTCTACTACGCTACCCATGGAGATGGGAGAAGATTGGACCGTTTTGCTAGACAAACGTCCTGCAGCATGGAGCAGGTAAGAGGGGAGCCTGCGGGACTTGGTTCGACAGCAGGCTCTCCAGGGTGACCTAAAAGGGGGGTAGCCTAAGTATGCTCTGCACTGGCAGCCTTGCTCACTATGTCTGAGAAGACAGGATGATCTCATTCCCCCATCACTGGGTCCCCCTGTCTAAGATTGTGTTTGCTAGCTACCTGCTGCTTTCTTCCCAGGGCTAGTAAGGATCCCTATGTGGCCTTTTGGAGAGTCCTACCTGGCCGGGGGTTTGATTCTGCCGCCTGAAGCTGCAGTCCTGGGTCTCCAGCAGCGCGGCTCCTCCATGTGCTTCCTTCTCCGGCATGCGCGTGCGCGCGCACGTCTTATAGACGTTTTTCGCGCCGTTCAGAGGGGAGGGCGGGGGGGCGTGCCTGCAGCGTCATCAGGGGCGCGCCTTGTGTGCTGTTATAATCAGCAGGCTATAGTCAGTGCTCAGTCTGAGGCTGATCTGGAAGGGAGAGGACGCAGAGCGGCAGAACAGTGACTCCCGGTGGCGGAAGAGGGGTAGTACATGCTGGACTTTGTTCCAATGCTTTTCTGTTAAGCCAAAAAATCCCCTTTTGCAACAGGTTGGAGGCTGGCAAACTAAATTTGGGGACGCTGTATGTTTTATATATTATAAAAAAAAAAAAAAAAAGGAACATACGGGGCCCCATCGGTTTTTGGGCATTAGTGAGCTATTGTCCCCTAAACCCTAGTTTTGTACTCCTGGCCACTACAGTCTGTTGTTGTAGGCGGAGTCCCTCGATTTTGTATTATGGCTTCCAAAAGTTCGGGGTCAAAGGGTACAAAAAAGACCAAAAAACAAAGGGGTTCCCCCTCTGATTCTGATGATATGCCGATACTTTCCCCGCAGCTTATTCCCATGAGGGTCGCCTTGGATGAGCCATTGGGGGGGGTCTGGTGCTGAAGCTGGCCCAGATCAGCCCAGCCCTGTGTTTATCACAGAGGAGATGCTAGCCGTATCCCTAGGGGGGCTAGAAGAAAGATTAGCAGCGATGATCGCTAAATCTATTCCTGGCAAGAAACGGGCTAGATCCCCATCGCCAAAAGGTATATCCTCAGATGCTGAAATTCTCTCTCAGGAGGAATTGGAATCGCAGGAGGATCAACTAGACCAGAACCAAGAGGGTTCAGGGATTGAGGGATCTACCTCTGAGGAACCATTTTCAGACTCCCAGACAGAGAGACTGTGGGTGCAGTCTTTGACGGACATGGTCCGCTCGGCATTTAATTTACCATTGCCAGAGCCTCAGGTTCCTGCGGTATCCTCTCTGGGCTCTTTGAAAGCTCCTTTGAGCAACGCGGTTTTTCCGGTCCATCCTCTCTTAGAGGAATTGATCTTTCAGGATTGGGTACGACCGGACAGGATTTTTCTGCCGCCAAAGAGATTTTCGGTCCTTTACCCTATGGAGGAAAAATTCTTGAAGAGGTGGAAGCTCCCAGTGGTGGATGCAGCCATCTCATGTGTGAATAAATCACTAACTTGCCCGGTGGAAAACATACAAATGTTTAAAAATCCGGTTGATAAACGATTAGAGACACTTTTAAAGGCATCCTTTGCTACGGCAGGAGCAGTGGTACAGCCAGCTGTGGCTGCAATTGGAGTTTGTCAGGCGTTAAAGGACCAGACAAAACAAATGTTAAAAGACATGCCTACCCAACAGGCAGAAGAGTTTTCTGACATTCCCAGAGCTCTGTGTTTTGCGGTAGATGCTATAAAGGATTCCATCCAGCAGGCCTCTCGTTTATCACTATTCTTGGTACACATGAGAAGGCTCTTATGGTTGAAGAACTGGGCGGCGGAGCCCCCATGCAAAAAGCTTCTGGCAGGGTTTCCCTTCCATGGAGGACGACTCTTCGGAGAGGATCTGGATAAATACATTCAGACTATTTCAAGTGGCAAAAGTACCCTTTTACCAGTCAAAAAGACATTCCGGGGTCCTACATTTAAAAGGCAGCTCTCTCCTGTCTCAGGGCCCTCAAATTCCAGGCAGTATCGACGGCCGCCTGCGCGATCAAACTTTAACAATAGATCGCAGGGACAGGCCCCTGGGGGTAAGAGACCATGGTATCGCAAGCCGACAAAGCCAGCCCCTAAGTCTGCCTTATGAAGGGGCGCCCCCACTCTCGCGGGTGGGGGGAAGGCTTCGTTTCTTCTCAGAAGTTTGGGAAGCCAAGATCCCCGACAAATGGGTCCGGGCGTCTGTAACCACAGGCTACAGACTGGAGTTTTTAAAGCTTCCTCCGCCTCATTTTCAAGAGTCAAGGCTACCAAAAGATCCAGCAAAGAAGGCCTCGATGCTGGCAGCCTTGGATCACCTACTTTGCCAGGGCGTGATAATAGAGGTACCAGCCCAAGAGCAGGGGCTAGGTTTCTAGGATGCTTACCTTCATGTACCAATCTTTCAGCCGCATCAAAGATTTTTACGCTTCGCAGTGGGGCAGCGACACTTCCAATTCAGGGCGCTCCCCTTCGGGCTGGCCACGGCCCCCCGGGTATTCACAAAGATCCTAGCCCCAGTTCTGGCCAATCTAAGGATCCAAGGGGTCACAGTCCTAGCATACTTGGACGACCTTTTAATCATAGATCACTCACGGCCGTGTCTGCAACAGGCAGTAAACCTCACGGTTCAGTACCTCGAGAGGTTCGGCTGGGTCCTAAACCGGGAAAAATCAGCGTTTCATCCTACAAAGCAGTTGGAATACCTCGGCATGAGGTTAGACACAGAACAGCAAAGGGTGTTCCTGCCCCTTGTAAAGGTCGAAGCTATCAAGGGGTTGGTTCTAAGCAAGAAAAAACCAACTATTCGCCTGTGTATGCGATTACTAGGCAAGCTAGTGGCCACGTTCGAGGCAGTACCATACGCTCAGATCCACACTCGCGTCCTACAGGCAGCCATTCTAGCAGCCTGGGGCAAGAGAGTACATGCCTTGGAGTCCCCTTGACGCTATCATCAAAGGTCCGACAGAGCCTGGCCTGGTGGTTAAACCCTCAGAATCTTCTGAAGGGAAAGTCCTTCAGCCCCGTTGTCTGGAAGGTAGTTACCACAGGCGCCAGCCTGGCAGGCTGGGGGGCGGTCTTGGAGGGGTTCTCTCACCAGGGAACTTGGGCGGAAGCAGAGAGGCAGCTACCCATCAATGTCTTGGAGATCAGAGCTGCTCGCCTAGCCCTCCTGGCATGGACTTCCAGATTACAGGGGTCCCCGGTGAGAATCCAGTCAGACAATGCCACAGCGGTGGCATACATAAACCACCAAGGGGGAACCAGGAGTCGGGCCGCTCAGAGGGAGGTGAGCTTGATTTTTCAGTGGGCAGAGGTTTATGTACCCTGCATTTCGGCGATATTCATTCCCGGAGTGGACAACCTGCAGGCAGACTTCTTAAGTCGCCAGATTCTGTCGCCGGGGGAGTGGTCTCTGCATCCCCAGGTCTTTCAGACAATCTGCCAGAAGTGGGGAATGCCAGACGTAGATATGTCATCCAGGTTCAACAAGAAACTAGACAGGTTCGTGTCTCGAGCGAGGGACCCTATGGCCTGCGGAACCGATGCGTTGGTTTGCCCTTGGCATCAGTTCAAACTTCTATATGCATTCCCTCCGCTACAGTTACTTCCTCGCCTGTTGCGCAGGATCAGAGTGGAGCACAAGCTAGTCATTCTAGTAGCTCCAGCTTGGCCCCGGAGGACATGGTACTCACTAGTCCTGAAGATGGCAGTGGGAGACCCTTGGACTCTTACTCTACGACCAGACCTACTCTCACAAGGCCCGATCCTCCACCCTACATTACAGCGTCTAAATTTGACGGCCTGGAGGCTGAATCCCTGATTCTCAGGGGTAGAGGTCTGTCTAGGCAGGTAATTCCTACCCTGATTAGGGCTAGAAAGCCGGCCTCCAGGGTGATTTATTACAGGGTGTGGAGGACCTACGTAGGCTGGTGTGAATCCAAAAGATGGAATTCCCGCAAATATACCATTGATAGGGTGTTAAGTTTTCTCCAGCTAGGAGTGGATAAAGGCCTGGCATTAAGCACAATCAAGGGACAGATTTCAGCTCTGTCAGTGTGGTTTCAGAGGCCGCTGGCCACCCACTCGCTGGTAAAAACCTTCATACAGGGGGTCTTACGTATTAATCCTCCTGTCAAGTCACCAATTTGTCCATGGGACTTAAATCTTGTCCTGTCCACTCTACAGAAACAACCCTTTGAGCCGTTGGCTGAGATTCCTTTAGTTTTACTGACAAGAAAGTTGGTATTCTTGGTCGCCATAGTTTCGGCCAGGAGAGTGTCAGAGTTGGCAGCCTTATCGTGTAAGGAACCATATCTCATTCTACATAAGGACAGGGCAGTTCTCCGGCCCCATCCTTCCTTTCTACCAAAGGTTATATCCAATTTTCACTTGAACCAGGATTTGGTACTTCCATCCTTCTTTCCGAAACCCACATCTAGAAAGGAGGGGTTGCTGCATACCTTGGCTATTGTCCGGGCCATGAAGGCCTATCTTAAAGCTACAGAAAAGATCCGGAAAACAGATGTGTTGTTCGTTTTACCAGATGGCCCCAAGAAGGGGCAGGCAGCTGCAAAATCCACCATCTCGAGATGGATTAGACAACTAATCATTCAGGCCTACGGTTTGAAGAGGTTGCCTCCTCCTTTGTCGGTAAAAGCCCATTCTACCAGGGCCATGGGCGCCTCCTGGGCAGCACACCATCAGATCTCTATGGCTCAGATATGCAAGGCGGCGACGTGGTCATCAGTCCACACGTTTACAAGGTTTTATCAACTAGATGCGAGAAGGAATGCGGATTCAGCCTTTGGGCAGGCAGTACTACAGGCTGCAGTTTAAGATCCTCGGGATCGGGGGCACCCTTGGTTGTAAAAAAAAAAAAAAAAAAATATTTTTCTTGACTAAGTTGGATTTATTATTATTATTTGAGTATACCTCTAAAATAAATCTCTTTTGAGAAGATGTCTCCCTCCCCTCATTAAAGCATTGCTTTCGGACATCCCGTATAGTAATGAATATGCTGCTCTGTGTCCTGTGATGTACGAGAAAGAAAAAGGGATTTTTAAATACAGCTTACCTGTAAAATCCTTTTCTTGGAGTACATCACGGGACACAGAGCTCCCGCCCCTCTTTTGGGGAACATTTTTGGGAGGCATACTGCTTGCTACAAAACTGAGGGACTCCCTCTAGGGGAGGGGGTTATATAGGGAGGGGACTTCCTGTTTGAGATTGCCAGTGTCCACACCTGAAGGTACTCCATATAACCCATATAGTAATGAATATGCCGCTCTGTGTCCCGTGATGTACTCCAAGAAAAGGATTTTACAGGTAAGCTGTATTTAAAAATCCCTTTTTTGCAATACATTTGGACACAACTGTGATGAGGTTTTTATATTGCATGCTTTCTCTTTTTGCACCATTGCGATTGCTGTAATTTACTTATTGCATAAAAAGGATAAGGCCACTCGTATTCACTTCAACTGATCCTTGACTAAAAGAATCCTGCACAAAAATACCTCCTGTTCTATTGCACAATAATGGAGCAGGCATTTGCTCAAAACAGGGAACCTGTCATCAGCCCTGCCCTGCTGATAGCTCTGTCTCCACATACATAGTTCTTTCCCTGGTTATCACTAACTCAGTTGTTGATGGTGTTCTTGGCAACAAGTAGCTAAGGTATGCTGAGCAGAGTAGCGGCCATCAGGGGGAAGAGATCCATTTGTGGAGGTGGAGCGATCTGCAAGGCAGGGCTTTGCACACAAATTAAGTGACACAGTGAGGAACAGGGACCTTTAAAACATTAAGATTGCATCAAGTAAATGCATATCAAGCATGACCGGCTTTGAAATTGCAATGTGTCTGTGAGAAAACTACAAACTTTTGGTACCCAAAAGTTTACATTACCAAGGCCACTTCCGCCTAACTGTCTTGTCAGGTTTACAAGCAATTCCAGCTGCTGTAGAAGCTGTGAGAATGTGTTGATAAAAAAAAAAACCCTCATGCAGCCAATGTATGACATACATTGGTGGCAGCAAAAGGCTAAGGCTGACTTCATAATAGAACGTACAGCTGCCGGAGCGCTTTACCTTCCCAACTGTGGTATAGGGACATTCGAGTGGTTCAGCGCATCATACAGCTATTATAATTATAATATATTTTTGTGGGGGTTTTTTTTGTACTAACTTTGAGTGTACAAAAGTACACTTCATGGCACTTCATGGCGCTGTACAGCAGGTTGTTGCTATGCAGTACCATACGGTTCTGTAGAGTATGCTAGGATAAAAGGCAGCATGTCTGCATTTTTCCACAGCACGCTGCAGCACAGCTCCCAGCTGCATTGCAGTATGAATGGGACACACCCAACACAAATCTTTTACAAAGATAAGAGCTTTAATATTGCCTTTTCTGTCATTTTCAGTTTAGTAGGTCTTTAAAGTGGTTGTATAGGTTCGTTTTTTAAATAACATACATATCATACTTGCCTCCACTGTGCAGTTAGTTTTGCACAGAGTGGCCCCGATCCTGCTGTTCTGGGGTCCTTCAGTGACTGCCTTAGCTCCTCCCCGCCTCAGATAATTCCCTCTGCGGGCGTGCTCCCAAGTCATGCATTCCGCATTCATAGCTGCCTATTGCAGGATTTATGCCTGCATTATTGGATTTGATTGACAGCAGCTCAAGCCAATGGCTGCGTTGCTATCATCTATTCAATGAAGAGCCGAGAAGACGGAGCAAAGAGAGTGCGTTTGCAAAGCAGGACTTTCCAGGGCTCAGGTAAGTAAAACTGGGGAGGGGGGGAAGAGAGAATGTCAAAATCGGATGCATTAAGGTGGGAAAAAATGTGAACCTTTTAGATAACTAATGGGTGTATCTAAAAAGGGTAAATTGCAAAATTTGTGGTGTGCTTTGACAAAAACTGTATAGTTAAAGTATCTTTATATGGAACATTGTAACAAATTCATGTTTTGCCATTTTATTTTGCTTTCACTAATGTTTTTTTTTTTTGTTTGTTTGTTTTTTAGGGCATTAAATGTATTTATAAGTGCCAACCGCTTAATTCATCAAACCAACTTGATACTCCAGACCTTTAAAACTGTGGCCTGACAATGTGTAAATGACTGAGAGCTGTAATTTTCAGTGGTGGACAGAGCTACTTTTATTATGTAAATTAAGTTTTGACTGTATAAATTATCAGTTCCGCAAGAGGGACATAAATGCAGGATGTTAAATGGGATTATTGCCATCTTACACCATATTTTTGTAAGATTTATTGTAGCTTATCATAATCTTACAACGAAGATTTTGCATCACTTTTTTGCTATTATCATTCTTTTCAGAATTATAAGCCAAAAAAATTTACGCCTTAATGTGTCATTATATAACATTCCTTATAAGAATTGTAAATATTGGTGTTCTGTTTCTGACATTTTAACTTGAAACCGAAAAGCTGCAAGAATATGTATTTAACAATATTTGGTGGCAAATATTCAATAAATAGTTTACATCTGTTAAACTCTATTTTAACTTGCGTCTCTCTTTGTGCATTAATATTTACATTTTGATGGATTTGGACAAAGATGGTACTATACTGTTTTGCTAATACTGGAACTGGTAAAAGATGCATTTCTCCAGAATGTATTTTATTGTTGCGGGCACATTGGGTTGGTTTGCATCACCTAGGGCTGCATTAGTAACATGCTGTGCCCTCTTCATTGATACCAGAGGAGTCTGAATCTTCAGCTGCATCCCTGTCATTAACATTTCAAGGAGAATGACCACAAGTGTTTGATGCTGGGCACTTGGATCACAAGTACTGGGTGAAACGACCCAATTGGACATGTACTCCAAATCATTATTTTTTAAAGAAATTACCATTAGGGTTATTGTGAGGTGGGCCAAAAGCTCTGCATATCAAATACTCAAAGCCAGTTAAACCATTTTGGAAAGCAAAGGTTTTGGTGTCAATTGCAGATGGCTCAAACAAGATTTTTCTATATTTTGCATGCTGTAATTTTTGTGGCCAAAGACCTGCAAATCGATAGGGACTCTGAAGTATGAGGGCTACCACCTTCTAAAAATACTAGATACCTGGCTGTCTCACTTCAGTATTTTTCAACCAAAGTCCTAGAACATGTTTTCTATAAATGGGTGTCAACTACTTGTCTCTACTTGTTCTGAGTCTGTAATTTGTACAGCATTAACCACTTAAGGACCGGACCAATATGCTGCTAAATGCCCAGAGGCGTTTTTACAATTCGGCACTGCGTCGCTTTAACAGACAATTGCGCTGTCGTGCGACGTGGCTCCCAAACAAAATTTGTGTCCTTTTCTTCTCACAAATAGAGCTTTCTTTTGATGGTATTTGATCACCTCTGCGATTTTTATTTTTTGCTCTATAAACAACAATAGAGCGACAATTTAAAAAAAAATGCGACATTTTTGAAAAAATATATTTTTTACTTTTTGTTATAAGAAAAATCGAATAAACTAAATTTTGGTCAAACATTTAGGCCAAAATGTATTCAGCCACATGTCTTTTAGTGTCACTAAGCAATCATTTTTCTGATCGCTGTATTAGTGTCACTGTTGCCGCTAGGTAGCTAAAAAAAAAAAAAATTACGATTTTTTTTTTTTTTTTTTTTTTTTTTTAGCTACCTAGCGGCAACAGTGACACTAATACAGCGATCAGAAAAATGATTGCTTAGTGACACTGGCAATAGGAGGTGAAAGGGTTAACTAGGGCGGTGATCATGGGGTTAAAACTTTATTAGGGGGGGTACGGGGCTACCCTGAACCTAGCACTAACTGCTTGTCGCACTAACTGCCTGTCGCACTAACTGCCTGTCGCACTAACTCTAACACTTCTGCCCAGGTGAAAGTTCACCTGGGTAGGAGGTGGGTATATGTGCCCAATAAGCAAGTGGTTAAAGGAGCCTTTTACCAGACAGTGTGGGCCACTAAATTATAAATAGTCAGATAGGGCTTGGACATATTCCGACAAACGATTTTACAGGCACAAAGTACATCCTTCATCTGGCTATATCTGCCATCACTAGATGTTTGCCAATAGAAAATAAAGTATGCCCATAGTAAAATGTAATTTATAAAAAAAAAAATAGGCACACTAATCCACAAATACATGTAAGTGGGCACAGTGGCTGTACAATTGTGCATATAGCAGGCAAAAAAAAAAAGGCTCAGACAGTCTTTAGGTAAAACCGCCTTGGTATACACGCTCTCTGCAACATGAAATAGAAGTGTGGGGACACTAGCAATTTATCAATTGTCAAAGTTCCCATTTTTTACAGATTGTTTATTAGGACTTTTTTTTCGTAGTGAATTTGCACTTATACCGCTTGTGATTTAATACTTTTAAGGACTAATTGGAAAGACAATCATTCCCTTTATTTTAAAATAATGTTTCTCACATGTTTATTTTACAATAATTGTACGATACCCAATGCATATTTGTATATAGTATTTATTAGGGTTGTCCCGATACCAGTATCGGTATCGGGACCAATCCCGAGTATTTGCGGGAGTACTTGTACTCCCGCAAATACCCCCGATACCCAAATAGAATACTTTGCGCCGCAGTCGACCCCGCCGCTGTATATACAAAGCTGCCACCGCGAACATTACACGCACCTTTCGTTTTTCAATAGCTGTTTTCCCTATCGCGCGCCCTGTGTAAAGGACACTCCCCCTTGCTAGCGATTGGACGGATCTGTCCAATCCTGAGCAAGAGGGAGTGTCCTTTACACAGGGCGCGCGATAGGGAAAACAGCTATTGAAAAACGAAAGGTGCGTGTAATGTTCGGTGGCAGCTTTGTATATACGGCGGCATCATCATCAGGTAGGGGGACATCATGGCTGCAATATGTAAGGGGACATCATGGCTGCTGTATGTGGGGGGGGGGACATCATGGCTGCTGTATGTGGGGGGGGGGGGACATCATGGCTGCTGTATGTGGGGGGGGGGGACATCATGGCTGCTGTATGTGGGGGGGGGACATCATGGCTGCTGTATGTGGGGGGGGGGACACCATGGCTGCCTTTGGGGACACATTTAAGAAAGTTTCGGTATCAGCGACTACTTGAAAAAAAGTATCGGTACTTGTACTCGGTCCTAAAAAAGTGGTATCGGGACAACCCTAGTATTTATTATCTTGTAGTAGTTCATTTTGTATTTGGCACCGCTTGTGGGTAGTTATGATCTATGAGCAGGGAAAATGCCCAGACCCCTGGGCAGGAAATATGGCTCATATAGGAAACTGCAAGATGGCTTAGGAAGACGTGGTTGCAATGAAGACTGAGGAGTGAAGTAAGTAATCGCAATGCCTGGAGTTGGGCTCTCAATGTCATTCAGATGGGGTTTACATGTACTTTACAACTCCTGCCTCCACATTGCTTAATAAATCTACCACACCACTCTCCTCAAAACCCTCTCAATCAAACCTTGTCAACTCTTCTATCCTTAATCCTTGCTTCACCCCCACTGCCTCACCCACCAACTTGCTTACTGCCCAGGAGATTGCCAATCATTTAAAAAACAAAATCCACACAATTCATGATGAGGTGTTCGACTCCCCCCCTCCCCCAACACACCAAGTCCAACACCACACTCAATACTTTCTTACTTCAACCCTGTTACCACTGACAAAGTTGTCCAAACTCCTTTCCATGGCCCACCTCCCCATCTGTCCTACAATTACTGTGAGCACCTTTATGCTCTACCCTAAACTCTAACACACAACTTCAAACTCTCCCTCTGCTCCGGGACATTTCCCTCTCCTCATAAACATACATGGGTTATCCCTATACTAAAAAAAAAAGAACCTCACTGGACTCCCCCTGTTTGACTATCTCCCTGCTCCCATTTGCCTCCAAGCTTCTTGAGTGCCTTTTCCACAACTGTATAAGTTGCTACCTCACTGACAACAACCTTCTCAAATGCCCTACAAGTTGCACTGCAAAGAATACAATGCAAATTGAGCAGGAATGTGGTGAGATTCCTGTCCAAATCGCATGCAGTTTCCTGCACCTCCTGTGTTAAGCCAGGCTTGTCATAGTGATTTCAACCCGTTAATTTGGTATGGGTTCAAATTGCACCACAAATGTATCGGTACTTGGTATCGGCGAGTACTTGACCGAAGGTATCAGTACTCGTACTCGCCAGTAAAAAAAAAACAGTATTGGTGCAACCCTCCTGCTGTCCAAAGGTGTCCTTGTGTTCTTTCTTCCAAAATGTGGGCGATCTAATTGGTCAGATCACCAGGTGAAAACTGAGGGAATAAAAGCCTAGAAAAAAGAAACTAATGTGGCGGTTACACCTAATGATTGGTAAGCTGCAATATATAATGTTTTTGGTTGGAATTTACTCTTGTTGAAATTAATAAAGTGAGCATTGTAAATAATTGCCCTCTGTAAAACTGGGCTGAGGATGATCCCAATTTTGCCAACACAGCTCATTAGCGGATACCTCTGGTACCCTCTATGCAGGGCCGGTACAAGGGGTGGGCAAGAGGGTAGGCTGCCCTGGGCGCCTGTAGCATAGCAGGTGAAGGGGGCGCTGCAAGGAGAGTTTGTGCGACTATTAGCTGACAGAAGTAGTGGCAGCAGCAGCATCACTACTTCAGTCAGCGCTTAGTGTTGCATGATATGTGCCAAACCTGGAGAGCAGAATAGAGCGTCACTCTCCTATCACGGTAGCGCTCTTCCATCGGGACTCTACAGTTGGTTTACATGCCCCCATCTCCTCCCAGCAAACAACGTGTAAACAAACTCTATATATATATATAGTCTGGAGGTGACATCCGCTGCGATCCCGTCCCCTTCAGCAGTGGGCGGCATCTTTCCCACCAGCTAACTGTGCAAAGGCTTAGAGATCGGCTGTTCCTCAGCTCTGACATGTCAACTTGAGGAGGAGCCTCGGAAGAAGGTCATCACGGAGCCATGTGCCGCCGCAGTATCTGAGGTGTAGGTGTATGGGGAAAGCTGCAGCCCAGGGGAGGTAAAGGAGAAATGCACTCACTCAGGACACAAGGGAGGATCAGAGCATTTGTACTTGACGGCATAGGGAGAAAATGATTACTTCTAGGTGGGATCAATATTGGGGGTGATATATTTGTGCTAGGAAGGGAAATCATCTGGGGGGGGGGGGGTGTGCTGGAATGGGGAATTTGAGGGATGACAGAAAACATATTTTTTTTTTGGTAGGGATATTTGGGGGGTGGGGGGTTTAGAAGGAGTGATTTTTGCTGGCGGATGAGAGGACGATGATTTAGGCTAGGATAGGAAATCATGAAGCTGTTATGGGGACAGGGGATGTTTGTTTGTAGGGATGATGGGGTGTATGTGTGCTAGGAACGACAGGAGTAAGATTTGTTATGGGGGGGGGGGTTGTGCTGGGAAAATTAGGATTTGTACCAGGAGGGGGGGGGGGGTTGTGCCACAGGGATGGGGCGGGAAGGATTTGTGCTAAGAGGGGGATTTGGGGGGGGGTTGTGCTAGAAGAGGTGATTGGGGAAGGGATTTGTGCTAGGACAGGAAATATTGGGGCTGTTGGAAATGGGGATTTGGGGGGGGGGGTTATGCTGGTGGGGTTAATAGGGGTGCTAAAGGGGGAGTCTAGAGGGGAAATTTGGGGGGAGGATTTGCGCTAGGAGGGGGAATTTGGGGGGGTGAGAGGCGTACCATTTGTGCTAGGAGGATACATTTGAGGGTAATTTGGTGGGGGTTTGTGCTGGGGCAATGAGCAGAAGAGGATTTGTGCTAAAAGGGGATTTTTGTTGGGGGGTACAGGAATTTGAGGGAGAGGATTTGTAATACTAGGGATGATTGATGGGTATTTGTGCTAGGAGGGGACATTTGGAGGAGGGGAGGATTTGTTCTTGGAGGGGAAACTTGAGGGGTGAGGATATGTGCTAACGGTGCTTTTTTGGGGAGGAATATTTATGCTAGCAGGGAACATTCGGGAAGGACTTAAGTTAAGGGAGAGGATTGGGGGGTGGGGGAGAGGGGATTTCAGCAGGGAGAGTTTTGCACTCAGAGGGGGATTTTTGTTTGGCAAGGCTTGCAACTGGAATTTACGCTTAGCCTTAGGGCTAAGCGTGCTGATTAGTGCTCAATTTTTTGTATTTTTTTGGGGGGAGGGGGGGTTTGCTAACACATGATGCTCAAACATCCTGGGGGGGGGGGGGGGAGGCGCTGTTTGGCATCTTAGCCCTGGGCACTAGATGACCTTGTCCCGGAACTGCCTCACTGTGTCCACGCCTCACTGTGCCCATGCCTCACTGTGTCCATGACTAGACTGACATTTAACATGGGAGTCTATGGAAAGGGTACCTAGCTTTGAAAAATCTGTGCTTCCCACTTGTAAATGAAAAAAGGGGCTACATGTGTGCCAAGTTCCGGGTCCAGGGGACCTACAACCGGCTGATACCGGGTCCCCAAATTCACTGGAGAAATGACCATTTAACATGGGAGTCTATGGAAGGGGTGCCCGGCTTTGAAAAATCAGTTCTCCCCGGCTGTAGGTCCCACGGACACTTGTAGAGCAAGAGTGGGGCTACATGTGTGCTAAGTTTAGGGTACATGGGACCTACGGCAGGCCGGTAGCGAAAAGGTGACTCGAGAATAAGCCAAGGGAGGCATTTTCAGCACACAATAAAATGTGCTGAAAAACTCGGCTTATACTCGAGTATATACGGTATATTTCCTTATTTGTTGACGTTGATGTGAAAGGGGTCTTAGCTCTTTTTTTTTTTTTGGCATAATTAACACAACAATTTTTTGTTAGCTGGTATAATGCCTGGTACACATGATCAGAAAATTGTAAAAAAAAAAATTCAAATTGATCGTAGGATAATCGGATTGTTAGTACAGAGCTTTCCAGAGCCGATCAGGACAGTTCTTTTGATATCATTATATCGACATGCACCGAAAAAATTTGTACGATACCGCATAGTACAATTTTTGTTTAATCAGTACTGCTGTCATTTGAAAATACAACACATGACATCACTTACGTATTTTTATTCTGTCGTACAAAAATGTTTATGACTTTAGTAAACTCATTAGATTCGGTCTGAGATTTGCATGCAAAAAAACAGACGATCAATTCGTCCAATTATCTCATTGTGTGTACCGGGCAGAAGGATATATGCATTCATCTCATTATTCAATGCACTTAGGATCTTTATTGCTTTTCACTTTGTGAGAAGGGTGGATTCGGTGTGCACTACATTGCTTTTTGTGAGTCAGTTGTCAGTGTGATGTCTGATTAATACATGTGAACTTTGCATTTGAGTCATTGGCTAGCAGCAGGTCATATGAAAAGTACTTGGTCGGGACGGGTAGGGGGTGTGTGTTGCTCAGCTTTGTATAGAGTTGCCAAGTAACCAGTCACTGAGAAGCCTTGAAGTAAAGACATAAACATTCCTCCATTCCTGTCAATGCAATTTCTCACACCCAGCAAGTCTTTGGGCTGAATGTGAAAAAGAAGTTCAAACTTCATGTTTACAGAGGTATGTAACAAAACCTCCCATAATTTACACTGTATCTGTATGTTCCAATGAAAATCCCTGATTGTAATGTACCTCTGACATGTTTTCAATGCAAAGCACAAAGGCTTTGATTAGAAAGCGAAGATGAACAACCAGATCCTTCACCCTAATGAAAGACAACCCAGTGTGCCCGTCGCCGTCCCGCTAAGCGAGGAAGGGTCTGAAGGAGGCCAACATCTAGGGGAATCGATTGAAAACAGGCTCAGTATAAAGGATTTCACCGCAATTCAAAATCTGTTCAAGGTTGGTTAAAATACATGTAAACACATAAAAAAATGTTGTTCTTTTGAGAGGAGGAATGCCATCCAGGTATATCATATTTTCACATGAACTCATTATAATGCCGTCCAGTTTATGAAATGCCATGGAAGTGCTTGCACTGCAGTGCAGGGTACAAGTATGAAAACTTCTGCTCATGCTTCCCAATGGCTGCATTGAGATACACATTTCCAGTCCTGTGTGTGTCCTGCTGGGGGAATTCTCCTTCACTTTGTGGCCCAGAAACCAAACAGAATGTAAAATGAATTCCTTCCAATGCTGACCATACACCAGTAGAAAAATGTGTCTTTGTATCGTACATTCCATTTACATTATCCGGATCAAATTAAAGATCAGTTTTATCTGAAGTGTGGAAGAAAAGAAATGGCTGCACATCCAGGAATTCCGTTTGCCTTTTATTGTTCAAAGTGATAACACCAAAGACACTGACATGAGGTCATATAGACACGTTTCACACATACATCTTGTGCTTAATCATGGTAATGATTAAGCACAAGATGTTTGTGTGAAATGCGTCTATGTGTCTTTGGTGTTATCACATTGAACAATAAAAGGCAACCGGAAATTCCTAGATGTGCAACCGTTTATCTGGAGGAAGCATATATCTTGTGTTTAGGAAAAGTGTGGAAAGATGTCATTATGGCAAGCGGTGGACACTCATCCAACTCCTTTATCAGGACTGGGGCTGTACCTCAAACAGTACAGTGATACAGCGGAGATGTACAGGCATACCTCGCTTTAAGTACACTCACTTTACATACACTCGCGAGTACGGACATACCCACGAGTGTATGTAAAGTGGCTCTCAAGCTAAAGCTGCAGCTGAGTAATCCGTGCAGGGAATAGTTCAGATTCCCCACTACTTGGAAACATACTCCCTGACCTCCCCCACTACAGTCTCTGACCCCCCTCTACAGCCCAACCTCCTTTACAGCCCCTGACACCCCCACTGCAGCCCCTGACACCCCAGAAGTAAAAAAAAAGTATTGTTTCACTTTAAGTACATTTTCATTTTACATACATGCTCTGGTCCCATTGTGTACTTAAAAGTGGGGTATGCATGTATACACAAGCAAACTATGTGAAATCCAAGTGGATATAAACTCTTACCTATACCCAGTGAAGTTACTGCCCTGTGATACACAGAGAGGAAACAAATTCTCCTACATACGTTGTGCTTGTCAATCTGCAGTCTTCGCTACATCAGTTCAAAGCCCTCCTGTACTGGGCCCGGGCACCTGCTGAGCAGGAGGTCTGGCTGTACTGTCTTATTGTAGCCACAGATCATCTTCTGCCTTCCCCTGCAGTACTGCCAGCTTATTTTCCTCCTTCTTCCTTGAGCTGCACTGCAGGGAATTGGTCCTAAACATACGCCCCTTCCTTCTGCTGTCTTCCAGCTTCTCTCCTCTCCCGCCGGCAGCTACTGCGGGCACAGAGGGAGATGTTTCACGATAGATGAAAGAGACGCACATGCTCCAAAACCCGTTACCGCCCCTTTCTCCCCAGTGACGCCATTATCCTCATGTGTCTCGCAGTGAACCCAGAATACAGGCTTTACTGTTGCCTCCTCTCTCCAGCATGTACAAGAACACTTTATAGCTGCTGGACGGCTCTACACCATGCCACAGATGAGGACTCCAGATTTGATCATGTTTTTAAACACTCAACGAACTTGTAAGTGCTTTTAACACTTTGTGCACTTTATCAAATGTTGCATACTGCACTTAAAGGTGCCTTTCTTTTCCTTTTTATATCTTCAGGATAGAGATTGGGGGAAAGGACCAGTAAATATGTAATTTACTGGCCCCTTCCTTTCCTGAATGAACACAGCGAGTGATCGGTACCAATCATTCCGGTGTCCATTCATGATAGAAGCATAGTAAACTTACTAGGCTTCCATTTTAACCAAGAAACTTAAAGTAACCCTGTCATCAAGTATAAAATACTGAAAAAATAACATGCCCCTGTTTATATATATATATATATATAATGTAAATACCTACCTCTTCGGCTGCACGTGCCCTCAAACACTGCTCCAATCGAGAGGAATTGCTGAATGAAGTATGTAAAAAAAATCTGACACTTCTGGAAGTGTCGATTTCCAGGGTTCACTGGGTTCTCCCTCTAACTCTTCTATTACAAAGGTGTTCTTTAGTGATGTAAGGGTTGGCAGGAATAACCACTGAGTCTACTGAGGACACTCCTGAATGTTTTCTTGAGATTCATCCTGTTATTTCTCTTTATCAGAGCAGCACAAATCCATTCAGCACTTTAAATGCGCTAAATGTTTGAATGAATTTGACGAGTGTCGTTAAAGTCAGAAGCTATCTGCTGTGTACTATTGTATAAAATATATCAAAATAATGCAAAACTGTGTACACAGGGAGAAATCACACACACACGTTTGATGGTAGTCTGAAAGATTTCTCAGTTTATTTTACAATCGACAAAGATATTTCTACAGCTAAGAGAGAAGGATAGATTATGTGTCAATTGACTGCATAGCATCCAAGGTCTCTCCTGGCCTTATGCATGTTATCTTAATGTTTCCTATGAAAGCATAGATGAAGCAAAGAAGACCTCAAGGGACATCCCTATGTGTATAACAAATATAAAAATGGAGTCTCTAAGCCCCTGTTCACACCAGAGCAACTTGTCATGCAATTTGAGAGTTCCTAATCGCATAATAAGTCACACCCTATTGCCAGGAATGTACCTGTTGAAATTGGTGCAACTCCGACTTTGCGGTGCCGCGCCGATTTGAAAAAAAGGTTCCTGGACTATTTTTGCCGTGTGTGCCAGGTGTAACTTGCATAGACATCTGTGCATGAAATCGCAGAGATATCAGGCAAGTTTCACCTGAAATCACACTGACCTGCGTTTTTGAAATTGCGCTACTTCAAATAGAATAGTGCGATTTCAAAGTCAAAATCAGTGTGAACCAGGGCTAAAGCATAACCCTGAGTGCGGCCAACTTGTTCAGTGGCCATAAGTAATTATTCATAGGAAAATGCGTTACTGATAATCAAAACATTTAAAGATTACCCCCTTTTCTAAAAGATCTCCGTCACGGTCATGTAGAATCACTGAAAACACTGCAAGCACAGAGAGTAAAATATGAAAATATCTGATTGGTTATTGACACTATCACTTTTACAATTAAATGGAGGGGTAAGATCCCATTCACACAGGAGCAACACAACTTTCAGCACGACTTTGGGAGGCAACTTGGACATGACTTGAGTATGAATCAGGCAACTTACAAGGCAACTTCAAGTCGCCTCCAGGATAGGAGGCTTTCCAATGGCCAATCAAACAACAATCAACTCTGGGGGAGGGAGGGGTTTTTGCCTGAGAAATGTATGTTCTCTTCCTGTATTGTTGCTTCAGTTAAGACAGTGATCCGACTTCCATTGAAATCAATGGGTACAAGTTGCCTACAAGTCACCTAGAAGTCAGATTGAAGTAGTACAGGAACCTTTTCTGAAGTCGGAGCGACTGCAGTAGTGTACATTAAGACGGCTCCATTCACTTCCATTGATTTTTTCATGCAGCGCCACTTGAAGCGACTTGGGGCGACTTTAAGTCGGATCCAAAGTCGTCCCTGTATGAATGGGCTCTAAGGCTCAAAGAATTAGGTTTGGCTGTCTTGTACGTGAGGTTTTCCAAGCCAACAACCCAATTCTGATGGAAGTTGAAATATGTGATGCTCTTATTACACAACATTTCTTTAATTGCCAGTAATGGACTACCTGTGTCAGCATTCACTAGATAATTATAGGAAAATAAAAGTTTGTTTCACATTTTAGTGGTTTTACTGTTACATAACAGCTCATTTTACAGTCCTAAATGGTGAAAAGCAGAAATAATCCTAATGTAACTGAGGGTCAAAGTATACACATAGGAGGATGCTCTGTATGGGAAGAGTAAATGTCTTTCAGATAAGCATGCCATGACATGTTAAATATTAATCTTTGTAGAGAAGCTGTGCAGATGATCTATAAATAGGTGAAGGCGATCTATAAATAGGTATACTTATCAAAAGGTGCATCTTTGCAATGAATAAATCAAATATCAAGATTTCCATAAGGCACTGTGAGCATACAAATGTAAAAAAATACACCATACATACTGATTACTTACTGAAGTAAATATTAAGCATTGTTTTATTTTTAATACATTTCAAACAAAAGCAGACTAAAGATCATACACAGGCAGATAACTCATTGACAATGGTGGACTTTTGGTGTCACTGAATGTGCTGGGACCCTTTGCAATCCTCTTCCTGGTTTTGCTTAAAGAAGTAAAGGGAATGATTGACTAATTATCGTAAGGAGATTTCCAAAGACTTTTTCATTGTCTGAAAATGACTAAGGCCGGCTATGCACAGTTCGAATCTCAGCCGATTCATTCTAACCATCAATGGCCAGGCTGAATGTACCATGTTGAACGATCGATCAACTTGGGTACAACCAGTCTGCTGGATTCGCTGTGGTGACAGTGTCACTTAAAATGTATTTTAATTACAACTATTGTAAGCAATGAAAATGACATCAGGTAATCCTCCTCCTGAAGAACTAGATGAGGAGGGGTAGCACTAGGTGTCAACCAGTTTGCTGCATTCACATGTGCTGCCAAGGAACATGCTGACAGGTGCAAAGTGAGCATAGGGATGACTTCATCATTCTTCTGCTGCTTTCCAAACTAAAGCTGGGTACACATGTACCAAAGGGTTTAGCAGTATGTACAGTATGTATGCACAATATGAAAAAAGAGCAAGGGGCACTTAAGCAAATTGGTAACTGGTTGCGGGCCACAATGAGCAGAGCGGGAGGATGACAGGTCTGTGTCCACGGACACAGCCCACTCTACTCTATGGGTCCTCTGTTTCAATCCAATTCGCCCAGATGGAAGGGGGCAGATCGCTTTCTATTTTTTTAGGTAGTCAGGTGTAAACAGACACAAGTTTGTTTAGATCTGCTGCTCCATAGAAGTGAATAGTAAGTCTGATTGGGTTGGACCGATCATCTGAAAGGCTGCTTTCACACTGATGTGCTGCGATTTGCCCAAACCGCGTGTGCAGCGCAGTGCACCAGTGGACCTGTGAACGTGCAACAAACCTGCGGGTAATAACAGAAGTTTATGGTTCAGTGCAGGTAACCTGCAGCTGCACTGCACCTGCAGATCAGTTTGAAAGCAGCGCAGTAACCATTGCAGAACAGATATACCCATATATACTGTGAATTTAGTAGTAAACTTACCTTTAATAACCGTTTTCTGTTTGCTCACACTGCTGCCAATCAAATCCAATGATGCGGTCATGACATTGACGCTGAACTATAGCATCGCTCTTAGGAGTGTATCATTTACCTTTCATTAAATTCACTTGATTGAACATACTGCATCATGAAGGTTTTTGTCCTTTGATTTTGAGTTACCCTCTGATTACTGGCTGTTGTATCCTAATTGGTTTTGGGGAGACCTATTTTTCTTTATTAAAGTGTTTTTCTTGGGACCAATTTTTTATTTGTTTGCTTTTTAAGAGGTTATAGCAGTTTTATCCCACTTTATTTATTCACCTTTTATTATTTATTTCATTTCATTAATTCACTTGTCACATGTGTTCAATATTATAGCGCTGCACCTTATTGAACTACTCTGTAAAACTTTGTTTAACGTAAAAAAAAAAGGAGAATGTAAACACTGAAATGCGCTTAAACATGCATCGTACTGCCCTCTACTGGACCTCACACTGGTAGCTGACTACACATTAAAATGCTCTACTGTGTGGGCTAGTATGAACTTTTTATATATATATATATATATATATATATATATTTCTGTTTCGTTCATGGACGGACACAGCCTTAATCTTGACCTAGTGGATATTAGCCTTCCTTTAGGAGTTGACTAGGCAGAAACTTATATAAAAGGTTAACTTATCATACACACCCTATAGCCCCGCCCAGGGGTTGGGCCCTCTGGGTATAACCCCTCTCTCTGCATCTCGCAGATCAGTTTTGTTCTGCCTAGTTTCAGGAGAAGACATGGCTCCCTTGAGGCCCATGGCTTGAAGGTTGCTAGTTCAAGATGCTGGATTTTTTTTTCCTGCGATCTTCGATCAACATGCCGACAGGGCGACAGGCTGGATCTTGGATCCTTTTATACTTCTCAGTTTCGGCCATCGAGTGTGTGCCGACCGTAGCTGCGCGCTGGGTCATCCACAACATGCCCATCGCTCTACAGGTGGCCGGTGAGCTATACGCTCCAGGGCTTGCATAAAGACCGGTCTGCAGGGCCGAGTCGCAGTAGCCTGGCCACAGTCATCTCCGTTACCATGCGGAAAATGCACTGTCCAGGAAGATTCTAGCATAAAACCACAGGAGGGTAAGTACTACTACCTTGCTTCGGCAAGAAAACAGAGCTGGGCATCCATGGAGAGCTGAGTAAAGGGCTATATATTTCACTTCTCCCCTCCTTCCCCTTCGCTCCTCCATAGACTGCTGAGGTAGGGGTTGCCCTGGGGAGCTCCACATGAGAACCAATATAAAGTATAAGTGCATAGATATTGCTAACTTGTGTCCATGTTGTCAGCTCCTGCTTCCCTCTTTCAATTTAGAGAGCTGCATAAGAGATTCTGCTGCTGTGTGTCTAGCGACCATTTTTGCTGTGACCATGCTGGATTGTTTGTTTGTATACCTGGTGGCCATTTTCTTGTAGCCACTATTGGCCTCTACTCAGAGCTCGGCGGCCATACTTCTGGGGTCTATATGCACTACGGCGGCCATTTTCTTGTAGCGCGTCTCCCGGCCGCTCAGCGGCCTGCACGGTGCCATTTTTTTGTAGCCCATGCAAGTATTACAGCACTGGTGGCCATGCTTTTGGGGCCTCAGTATGCTTGACCTCTAGCGTCTGAGCAGACACATGCTGCTGACTAGCAAACTAGCTGATAAGGACAGCAGCTTGTAGATAGCAGCCATTCAGCAGACTGACAGTTATATTCAGTGGACAAGAAGCAGCTCAGCTAAAACAGCACTGCACTGCGGGTTCCAGGGGTCCTCTGGGGGGTACCCCTAATCTCTGCTACAGTTAGGAGGGTGGGTTGTCCACCTTGCTTAGAATCCCTGTGTCAAGCGTGTGGGCAGCATGGCGTCAGAAGCAGACATTTTTCTTTTCCCTGAAACACCTGAGCTGGCAATTGATGCACCTGTACCCGATGTATCGGTGGACGTTATGTCGGCAATCCTAGATGTCTTCATTGCCAAGGTGGAATCAGCGCATGGAAAGAACGGGGGCTAGAAAGCACCCCCTCCCCCCGCCATCTTCTGGGGACAACTCAGATACTGAGCCAGGTCTAGCTACCACTCAGGACCCTGACTGGAGCTTGCCTGGATGACATTATTAAGGATGCCACAGGAGGTAAGAGCACCTTGCTCCCACAGACCTATAAAGGGAAGGAGCCACGTCAGCGACAATGGCCCTTCTTTACCGCACCCAAGCATTTTTTCCCTTCAACCTCCAGCTACTACCGATTTGTTGGACCTGCTGGAACGAGGGGTGGTTATCCCTGTCCTAGTACATGATCGGTTTCTGGGGTTTTACTCCAATCTGTTCATTGTACCAAAGAAGGAGGGCGTTCGTCCTATCCTGGACCTCAGGACCCTCAATTGCTTTGTGAAGGTACAAGGATTCCGGATGGCATCAATCCGCTCTGTCGTTACTACCCTCCAGCCGGAGGACTTTCTGGCATTCTTGGACATCAGGGATGCCTATCTACATGTCCCCATTTGCACAAAGCATCAGAAACTTCTGCGCTTTGTGGTCGGGGAAGACCACTATTCATTTGTGGTTCTCCCCTTTTGCCTGGCATCGGCACCAAGGGTGTTCACCAAGGTGATTGCCCCAATTCTCGCCCTACTAAGACAACGTGACATCGATGTTGTGGGCTACTTGGACGACCTGCTTCTGAGGGCCGCTTCAGTTTCAGAATTAGAGGTGAGCGTGTCTATAACATCAGACCCTCAAACACTTGGGTGGCTACTGAACATTCAAAGTCAGTAATGGTAATGATTCAACGCCTAGTGTATCTGGGATTGATTCTAGACTCTTCAGAGGCAAAGGTTTGCTTCCCTGTGGAAAAGTTGCAGACCCTTCGGGCTGTGGTGCGGTAGTTGCCATCCCAGAAGAGTCGTCACTCCGCTTTGCATGTGAGTCCCGGGCCTCATGGTGGCCTCATTCGAGGCGGTATCATAGTCGCAATCTCACACGCGAGTGCTACAGAAGGAAAATTCTGTCCAGATAGGACAAGTGCCCATCATCCCTGGATTATCAGATCTGGGTGAGCCACCTGGTCAGGGCCTCCCTGGTGTGGTGGCTGACCTCACCGGCACTTCTGTCCGGGAATTCGTTCCTTCCTTAGCACTGGCTAGTCATCACAACGGACGCCAGCCTTACCGGTGGGGGAGTCTGGGGGGTTCAGTCAACCCAGGGTCGCTGGTCTCCAGAGGATTCCCATTTGCCGATCAAGGTTCTGGAACTTCGGGCGATTAGGCTGTGCCTCTCCACATGGTCTCAGAGGCTACGAGGGCGTCCAGTCAGGATCCAGTCAGACAACGCCACGGTGGTGGCATATGTCAACCATTAAGGAGGAACAAGTAGCTCGGCTGCAGCGTCAGAAGTCGCTCACATCCTAAGGTGGGCAGAAAGGAGCATATCGGCACACACGGCCATATACATTCCGGGTGTGGAAAACTGGCAGGAGGACTACCGGTGTTGCCAGATGCTGGACCAAGGAGAATGGTCTCTGCACCCGGAGGTGTTTCATCTTCTTTGCCCAAGATGGGGCACGCCAGACGTAGATCTCCTGGCGTCTTGACTCGATCGGAAGGTATTGAGGTTTGTGGCCAGGTCAGGAGACCCATGGGCAGACACAACAGATGCGTTAGTGGCGCCGTGGAGTCAGTACCGGCTAATCTATGCCTTCCCTCCTCTAAAGCTCCTGCCTCTTCTGCTTCACAGAGTGGAGGCAGATGGGACTCCTATGATCCTAATTGCTCCGGATTGGCCTCGGTGTCCTTGGCACGCCGATCTAGTGCGACTACTAGCAGACGTCCCGTGGCGTCTACTGCTGAGAAAGGACCTGCTGTCACAAGGTCCCATACTGCATCCTGCTTTACAGTCGCTGGCTTAATGGCATGGCTATTGAAAGCCAGGTACTAAGAGACCGGGGCCTGTCGGATTCTGTGATTCCTACCATAAGGAAGGCTAGGAAGTTATCCTCTAGGAGGATTTATTATTGCACTTGGAGAGCTTACTTAGCCCTTTGCGGGGAAATTAAATGGAACTTATTTGGTTAAGTTACAGATATCTGCCCTGGCTGTTTTCTTTCAGCGACCCCTGGCGACTCGCTCTCTAGTGAGAACATTTGTACAGGGGTTTCGGCATGTGGCCGCTCTGGTCCGTCCTCCACTACCTTCGTGGGGATTTGAATAGCAGACGCACCTTGGCGTCTAGCACTATGAGAGGATCTGCTGTTGTAAGGTCCCATAGGTCATCCTGCTTTACAGTCAATGTCTTAACGCCATGACCTCTAGGTGCCTCAGAATTATTGTTTGAGAACATTAGGGAAGTTCCCTTGTTGACACTTTCTCAGAAAGTGGTCCCTTTGGTGGCTGTTATGTCAGCTAAGACAGTTCTGAGCTGGCAGCCTTGTCAGGAAAAGCTCCCTATTTGATCTTCCACAAAGATAAGATGGTGCTGCGTTCGCAGCCTTAGATTCTTCCTAAGGTCATTTCGACCTTTCATCTCAAGGAAGACATTGTACTGCCATACTTGTGTCCTCATCTGTCGAATCCTAAGGAGATGACGTGGCATTCCTCTGAGGCTGTCCGAGCTCCGAGAATATATTTGTCTGTTACTGCTCCGTTCCGGAGTTCAGACTCACTGTTTGTTTCGGTAGCTGGTCCCAAGAAGGGCCCATCGGTCTCATCGGCCACCATTTTTCGAGGTGGACCTGACAGATCCTGATCAGGATTACGCCATAAAGGTTCGGGCTCCTCCCTATCACGATGCATTTGACCAGGGCAATGGTGCCTCTTGGGGTTTCTGACATCAAGTGTCTGTTTCCCAGGTGTGTAAGGCGGCGTCCTGGTCGCCCGGTCACACTTTCACTAAACTTCACAAGTTGATGTGAGTGCATCTTCGAATGCTTCTTCGGCCGCAAAGTTTTGAAGGCGGCTGTTTAAAGTTACAACTCCTCAGTTGAGGAGTTCTGTTTTTGGGGTGAAGTTAAATTTTTTTGCTGTTCCCACCCCTCATTTTTTGACACTGCTTTGGGACGTCCCACTAAGTCTAAATTAAGGCTGTGTCCGTCCATGAACGAAAGAGAAAATAGGATTTTATGCTCACCGTAAAATCTCCTTCTCTGAGTTCATGGACGGACACAACACCCTCCTACTTTTTGACGAACTGATCTGCCAGATGCAGAGAGAGGGGTTATACCCAGAGGGCCTGCCCCCTGGGCAGGGCTATAGGGTGTGTATGATAAGTTAACCTTTTATATAAGTTTCTGCCTAGTCAACTTCTAAAGGAAGGCTAATACCCACTAAGTCAAGATTAAGGCTGTGTTCGTCCATGAACTCAGAGAAAGAGATTTTACGGTGAGCATAAAATCCTATTATATAGATGACTTTCCAAGAACGGATGTACTTTTTTTAACTATCTCCAGTATGTACAGGGCCTAGGATAGCCAAAGGGGAAAAATCTAAATCTAGTTTGTCCCTGTGAACTTTGGAAAATGTGAATGTAATATCCCTTGAACTAAAAGAAAAAGATCAGATGGTTTTGTGTGAACAGCTCATCCCAAGTGCTCCTCTAACCTGTCCTCTGTGGGTTCAATCATACTGCGTTATTGCTTTTGTTTGTTACTGGAATTATATAATTTTTTTACATGTGGGACCTCTGAAGACAATGTCACATATCTGTGTTTCCTCCACAGTCCCCGGATTTAGAGCCGCCACAATGTATGAGCAAAGAGGAATTCATGGAGAGAACATACACGGCCGTGGGGCACGGACTGAAAGAGGAATACGGCGATTTATTTGATAAGATAGATGTGAGTCGCGAAGGTTTCATTGATTGGGACAAATTAACATCCTTCATGCTGCTTGAGCTTTACGAGAAAGATGAACGAGTGAAATCATCAGTAATTCCCCAGTGGAGGGATATTCGCAGCCTCCCATTAATTCACAAGGAAAACATCCAAAAAGTAGTTTATTTGAAAGGTTCTTGCCGCTACGTAACTTTGAGCAAAGATGGATTACTGGGAGTCTGGGGAGAGAATTTAAAACTACAAAGAAGCCTGCGGATTTGCACTGATACTGTCAAGCCGAAAGATTTATGGGCGACGGGCTTGGTGTTTCTGGCCAATGTAAACAAGGTAAATATGGATGTAAATATAAGTAATGCATATATCAATATGCAGAAAGTGGGGAGCCATTGTCTGCCTTATTAATTCTGTCTGTCATACCGCTACAGCATGGCGAGAGGTGTTCTGTGCTGGCACAGCATAGGATCAGGATCAGCAAATGTAATTGCCAGTCATTGTACAAAGGCTAAATAAACGAGCAATGTCAACGAGTAATGAAAGGCATAAATCTAATAAAATAAATAAAATCGGTACCTCCATTATATGGCGATATGGAAAGGAATACCAATAGGTTTAGTAAACAGAGTACAAAAGTGATTCATCCCAACAGCTCATTCATACTTTACTATCATAACTAGAAGAGGACAGTACGAATGTTGCCTATTGGAACCAATCAGATTCTTTTATCGTTTGCTGGTTGCTGGTTAATTGTAGAGGCACACACAGAGATAAAAACTGAAGTTTTGTGCAAAAGGATCCCCTCTGATTAATGTACATTGCAAGGACTTTACCAAACTTTGGGCTTAAAGTGGTTGTAAAGGTAATTTTTAATTTTTTTTTTAAATAAGAAACATGTCATCCTTACTTCCACTGTGCAGTACGTTTTGCACAGTATACTGGCCCCCGAACGTCCTCTTCTGGGGCCCCACCGTGGCTCTCGCGACTTCTCCCCGCAATAACGCGGGATCGTGCATACGGAAATTTGGGTCTCAGGTAAGGAAAACGAGGGCTCGGGGGGACTGGACACTGCAAGGTGTTTTTTTACCTTAATACATAGGATGCATTAAGGTGAAAAAAATGAGGCTTTACAACCCCTTTAATTGTATCCTATGCCATTATCTGCATTTTTCTACATTGGCTAAACAAAGGTCACTGCTGGAGAACTTAGAAAATAGTTTTCTTTGTGCTCTGTTCACTCAACAACTGGTGTGATGTGTGGTGCGATGTGGTGCATTGCAGTGTGGAAAATGTAGCATGTCTGCGTTTTTATGCACCAAACTGAATAGCACCGCATGACCCTGCATGGTAGTGCAATCCACCATGCTGTTGTGCAGTGACAGAAATAAAATTTGAAAAAAAGAAGAAATAAAAAACAGGCAGTTTAATGCAACACTCATTGCATTGCTCCCTGTCACAGCAGACACTGCACTAGCCTGCATGGCAAACCATTATCTTTTTCCATGATGGCTAGGTGTGAACTTTCTTTTCACAATAAAAAGCTAATTGTTCATCTATGTTCTTGCAAGACTGATTCCTGAATAGGAGGGACTTCATTATAATTACATGACAAACTTTCAGTGCTCTAATGAGAAATGTTGCAGTATCTGCATTAAAAGTAATGAACCCTGAGGCCGCGTACACGCGATCAGACCGGTCCGATGAAACTGGTCTTAAAGGGGTGTTCCACCCAAATGTAATGTTTATTAAAAGTCAGCAGCTACAAAAAGTGTAGCTGCTGGCTTTTAATAAACATTCACTTACCTTCTCCACGTTCCAGCGATGCGCCAAACGAGGCTCCGCTCCTCTCCCCCCCTCCCGGCCGGCGTCTTTATTCTAGCTGTGGGCACCCAGCCGTGACAGCCTTCGGCTTCACGGCCGGGCACCCACTGCGAATGCGCGCGCGGCGCGGCTCGCCACTGATTGGACAGGCGATCGCCTAGGACCTGTCAGTGTCCTAGGCCATCGCCTACAGGGAGGGGCTGCAATAAGGCGATTAAGCCTAATCGCCTTACCAGCCCCTCGGCGGAAGCAGGAAGTGGGACAGGAAGTCCGACTCCTACTGAAACCCCCACTCCCCCCCCAAAAAAATTACATGCCAAATGTGGCAAGTAAGGGGGTGTAGAGTGGAACAAGCGGAAGTTCCATTTTTGGGTGGAACTCCGCTTTAAGACCAGTTTCATCAGACCAATTCGATGGTGTGTACGGCCTATAGGACCGTTGTCCGTCGGACGAAAGTTTTAAAACTTGCTTTAAAATCTGTCCGACGAACACCTGTCTGTCGGACAGATTCGATGGTTAGTACACAAAAGCATCGGACCAAAAACCTGCGCATGCTTAGAATCAAGTCGACGCATGCTTGGGAGCATTGAACTTCGTTTTTTCAGCACGTCGGTGTGTTCTATGTCACCGCGTTCTGGTCTGATCGGATATTTGGTCCGATGGTGTGTACGCACATCAGACCATCAGACCACTTCAGCCTGGTCCGATGAAAACGGTCTGTCGGACCAGTTTCATTGAACCGGTCTGATCGTGTGTACGTGGCCTTAGAGATCATCTCACCAAAAATGAAAATAAAGACTCTGCAACAACAAAATATTTCCAAGATTTGATTTCCCATTAACTGCGATCTTCAGCTGCTACTCCGGCCTGCTACTCAGCCACCCCCCTTCCTGCTTGATCGCCAATGGCTTTGCGCACTGATTGGATGCTGGTTTTCCAGCATGCTCATTCGACAGAAGCCGATTGGGTGAGGAGCTGTACACACTGGCTGAAAGTTGGCCGGTTACTGCGAAACCAACGATTTTCGGCCCGTGTGTAGCTTAACTCTTTTTCTGAACAAATTCATTTATAACAACAGAAATAATGAAAACACAATGGGGTTGAATAAGGTCCCTTTCACATGGGCAGCAGTTCTACCGCTGTTAAAAGCATGTTTTGTTATTTTTGCATTCCATAACTCCGGGCACAGCGATCACTCGCAGTTGTACATTGCAATTAGCTGCGTTTACTTGCTTTTACATGCGGCTATATTTAACTGCATTGGAACATTCTTGCAATTTCTGATGTGCTTCCTGTTGTTTTTTTTTCCTTGTTGCTGCTGCTATCCATAGGTGAAATAGTATACTGCGTTTACTTGCAGTTATGTGCAGATAGCTGCAATAAATAGGTCCTGGACGCAGTCACATTTATTTCATTCTAACCAACCAAACCACATGTAACTAAACTGTTGCTAAATACAGTGTGTGAATGGGGCCATAGGAAAGCATTGTCTGAGTTTAGCTGCGGTAGAGAACTTGTGAAAGGGGTCTAATACCACCAATTAGATTTAAGCTACCCCTGAACAATTTATATAAAAAAAGTGTTAAATGATCCCAAAAACTTTATTTCCATGTATTATTTGTAAATGTATTATAGCCTGAGTTTCCCATTACCAATAGGGATGAGCTTCGAGTTCGAGTAGAACTCATGTTCGACTCGAACATTGCCTGTTCGCCGAACAGCGAACTATTTGGGGTGTTCGCGGCAAGTTCGTGTGAACTTTAGAACCTTGTTAAAGTCTATGGGACTCGAACGTTTGAAATCTAAAGTGCTAATTTTAAAGGCTAATATGCAAGTTATTGTAATAAAAAGTGTTTGGGGACCTGGATCCTGCCCCAGGGGACATGTATCAATGCAAAAAAAGTTTTAAAAACTGCAGTTTTTTTGGCAGCAGTGATTTTAATAATTCCTTTAAGCGAAACAATAAAAGTGAAATATTCCTTTAAATTTCGTACCGGGGGGGGGGGGGGGTGTATAGTATGCCTGTAAAGTAGTGCTTGTTTCCTATGTTTAGAACTGTCCCTGCACAAAGAGTCATTTCTGAAGAGAAAAAAGTCATTTAAAATCACTCGCGGCTATAATGAATTGTTGGCTCCCGGCAATACAGAGAAAAGTCATTTGTAAAAAAAAAATGTGTGGGGGTCCACGGCATTTTTTAAAAAAAAATTTGGGGTGCAGTTCCCCTTAAACTCCATACCAGACCTGAAGGGTATGGAATGGATATTTGGGGGGAACCCCACATCATTTTTTTTTTTGGACACAGGGTTACCCTAAATATCCATACCAGACCTTAAGGTGAGTGATTTTAAATGACTTTTTTACTTCAGAAATTACATTTTGTGCGGGGACAGTTCTAAGCACAGGAAACAAGCACTACTTTACAGGCATACTATACACCCCCTAGGTATGAAATTTAAAGGAATATTTCAATTTGAATGTTTCACTTTAAGCATTATTAAAATCACTGCTCCTGAAAAAAAGGCCATTTTTTAAAACTTTTTTTGCATTGATACATGTCCCCTGGGGCAGGACCCAGGTCCCCAAACAATTTTTAGGACAATAACTTGCATATTAGCCTTTAAAATTAGTACTTTCGATTTCAAACGTTCGAGTCGCATAGACTTTAACAGGGTTCTAAAGTTCACACAAACTTTTGGTCTGTTCGCAGGTTCTGGTGCGAACCGAACCCAGGGATGTTCGGCTCATCCCTAATTACCAACATAGACTCAGTCCCCTGCTTTGCTGTGCTACACAATGATTGCACTTTACTGCTCTTTCACAATACAAATTCACGTTGGCTGATTTATTAAAAACGCTGTATTAGTTCTGAGAGAAATAACAATAATTTATGCTCAATACATTATAGACTCAGTTTAGGTAAGCTTACCTCTCTTTTGTTTACACCTTGTAGATTGCAGTTGCCTTTACCAGTAAAGAAATATGCTTCTATGATCTGAACTCCAAGCAGGACATATTTTGTCAGTATAAACTTCAAGGACTTCCTGGTACACCAATATCTATGGACTACTGGCATGACCATGAAGATGGTAACAATGCCATTCTGACAATTGGAGATGTTAATGGACAGGTAACATTCTACAAAAATGTGGTTTGCAAGTTAACCCAGAGCTGCAGCTGCTATAGAGAGAAGCTATGTTTGGCGAGGTACCAGGATGCCTGCTTACCAGTTCCTTTTCTGTGCACCACTTCTGCCTTACAGCACTGGTTCCTCGGTTCAAAACCCAGCCATGAAACTGTTTGCATGTTCTCCCTGTGCTTGTGTGGATTTCCTGTAGGTTCTCCCACACTCCAAAGAAATGCTGATCGGTTAAATGTCTAGGACGCTTTCCTGTGCTAACCACAGTGGTTTGGGGGTGAGCACTTCTGTCTTGCAACACTGGGGTCCTCAATTCAAACCCCGATCAGGACACTGTTTGCATGTTCTCCGTATGTTTTTGTGATTTTCCTTTGCTTCGTCCTTACACTCCAATAACATGCTGGTAGGTTAATTGTCTGGGCTACTGTCTAAATTGACCATAGTATGTGTGTATGTATGCGTGTGAAGTAGGAACCTCAAATTTCTAACCTCCTTAAGGGCAAGGACTGCTATAAATGTACAGTATGTAAAGTGCTGCATAAATAGCCAGCGCTTTATTAATAACTATAATAATAGTATTTTTCTTTATCTTCACTTAAACTTTTTATCAGGGAGGTCCACGTTATTGTTACACGTATACCAACCATACCTTATCCACCCCTACATTCCTTAGACTAAAGAGAATTGTTGTCTGATCTGGTCATTAGCAGTTTGATCGGGGAACATTTCTATGTTTGTAGGCCTCTACACAATCACAACAATTACCAACTATTGTTTTCTTCAAAACAAGCAAGTGCCTGAACCAATGGCCCAAAATGGAAGTTTGCCCAATGTAAACTTGCTTGTTTGTAAAAAAAGACTGACGGTATACTATTTGGAAATTAAAAATAATATCCCTAGGTATTCCTTCCTTTATTCAAAATGTACTTCTATTATACCCTGCAAAGAAGATGAAGCAATATAGCAAAGGGTAACAGCTGATTGAATATAGGCAATTGATGGTGTATGATCAACCACCTTCTGTAGAGTTTTGTGCTTGTTATGCAGTGCAAAACTATATACATATTTTCCCTTTATAAATTGTAGCAGTTCTCTAAGAATAATAATTTTTTAGCAGTTTTTTGCCAACCTGATTCGAAAAAATGTATATCAAACTCATTATCTTTGACTATATTAATATGATTTGCTGTTGTTGCAGGTCCAGGCTATTTGTTTCACAATAGCTTTAATATCTTTGTTTGAACGCCCTGCTAACTCTGCAGAAGACCAACAGACAACTCTCTACATTGCTTGGAAGGAGTTAGTTTCTGGCTTCCACAAATGCTGTTGTGTTTTAAAACACAAACTTCATGAAGGCAACTGGGTGCGCCAAGGTAATGTATTTCTGTTCTATATCTAGATTTTATACATCTATGCTATGGCTGTACATTCTGCAATAAAACTGAATACTGTACTTTTAAACCTAAGAGTGCCCTAGTAGATGCAGATTATATTTTTATTGTATATGAAAACAACTTAACCACTTAAGCCCCGGACCAATATGCTGCTAAAAGACCAAAGGTGTTTTTACAATTCGGCACTGCGTTGCTTTAACAGACAATTACGCGGTCGTGCGACGTGGCTCCCAAACAAAATTTGCGTCCTTTTCCTCCCACAAATAGAGCTTTCTTTTGATGGTATTTGATTGCCTCTGCGATTTTGATTTTTTGCGATATAAACTGAAAAAGACCGAAAATTTGGAAAAAAAAAATATATTTTCTACTTTGTTATAAGAAAAATGGAATAAGCTAAATTTTAGTCAAACATTTAGGCCAAAATGTATTCAGCCACGTGTCTTTAGTAAAAAAAATCGCAATATAAAAAAAAAAATTAGCTACCTAGCGGCAACAGTGACACTAATACAGCGATCAGAAAACCAATCGCTTAGTGACACTGGCAATAGGGGGTGAAAGGGTTAACTAGGACGGTGATCAAGGGGTTAAACCTTTATTAGGGGGGCGGGGCTACCCTGGACCTAACACTTACTGCCTGTCACACTAAATGTTACACTGACACTAAATGCAGTGATCAGTAAATATATGATCACTGCAATCAATGACACTGTGACAGGGGGGTGATTGGAAGGGATTAAGTGTGCCTATGTGTGTGGTGTCAGTGTAGTGTTGGTGCAAATTACTTGTGATGTCTTCTCTCCTCTCGTCGGATCGAAAATACTGCTGAGAGGAGAGCTGACATCACTTTCTCTGCCAGTGTTTACATTACACAGGCAGAGGAAGTGCAGAGCGGAGGCCCTGCGGATTCGCTGGGAGCGATCGCGAGGGGGCGGACAAAAACTTTCATTTTTCAAACATTTAATAGGCACAAAATCGAAAATCCTTGGGACGTTTTTGAGCCGAAAAAAAACAAATGAAAAGTTTGGAAATTTTCTGCCGAACAAACGATAAATTTAATGGTTAATGTGGTTCCCTTTTGAACTGTCGGCACTATGTATATGTAAAAAAAAAGGAAACAATTTTTTTTTATGTCAACTCAACGATCTATTGGTCATTACATGATTGATGGCACTATCGTTTGCATATAGTGTATGGCCAGTATTAGATTTTTTTTCATTCAGTTACACAAATGAGGTGGATGGAGGGCTCCCCCAAGTTCAAACAACATGTGGCAGAGAACATATGCATTGTGATTAAAGATTGTTCCTAAATTGGGTTCTTAGCCTTTACACAAAATGGAGACTGGCCATAGTTAAGTTTAGAGTTTGTTTTACTAACTGAATAGACTAAACATGCTTACTGTGTAATGTAAATGATAACTTAGATTAGAGAATGAAGTAAAACTGTCTTCCCTATAAATGTCTAATCATGTGCGAGCAAGAGTCTGTTTTATTTAAATTTTCCCCTTTGAATGATTAGATTTTAAATTAACACAACTTCACTCTATTTACTAAGCAAAGCGAACAGCCTCTAGTTCTTCAATAAATCAATCTAAGTGTCTTACACAAAATACAGCTTTTATAACTTATGATAAAAGTGTAATTATAAAATTATACAAAATGTACAATATCTCTTTTTAACAGAAGACTGAGAAATAGTGATGATGTGGCTTAGCTGTATTTTCACAATTTAAACCTAATTTTTTAAATTGAACTTCCGTGAGAAAAGCAAAGTCTGCCTCCCTGGTGGCTCCTCCCCTAGATGCCACCAATATGGCGCATGTGCAGATGTACCCATGCAGGGATGGTGCAACAATTTTTGGCACCCTAGGCCCCTCCCCTTGGCTCCACTCCCTTTCCCCAGCCTATGTAAACCACACTTTTTAATGACAATAAAATACAGTGTACGCCATAATAAATAAAATACAGTTTATGCCAATAAAAATTAAATACAATTCACACCATTATAAATAAAATACAATTTACACCATTCTTGGACCACTGTCAGTTCTTTCCCTGGCCAGTGTGAAGAACAGATTACTTGCGGAGATCTGGCTTTTTTAACAACATGTTTTATATTTTACTTTGGTTCAAAGTATACCTCTATATAAAATATATACAGTATCCCACATAAGTAAGTACACCCCTTACATTTTTGTAAATGCCTGCGCTGTAGCTTCCACGGCATAGGTAGGGTGAAGCAAGATGGCGGCGACGGCATCGAATGTGACAAGCGCATGGTCGTCGAACCCGATGATGTCACCGCGCTCTTGCCTTTCAAGAGAACCGCGGTTCTTTTGAAATGTCAGTGTGTAAACTTGGGCGGCAAGAGATTCTTGCCAAGAATCTCGTCGGGAAGAACTATGTTTTTTTCCTGACGAGATTCTTGCCCGTGTGTACGAGGCCTAACAGTGTAAATTTGCTGTTGCCTCCAAATAACTCCACACACAGCCATTAATGTCTACACTGCTGGCAAAAAAAGTCAGAACACCCCTAAGTGAAAATGTCCAAATTGGGCTCAATTAGCTATTTTCCCTCCCCAATGTCATGTGACTCTTTAGTGTTACAAGGTCTCAGGTGTGAATGGGGAGCAGGTGTGTGAAAGTTCAACATAGCACCTCATGGCAAAGAACTCTCTGAGGATCTAAAAAAAAATAATTGTTGTTCTACTTAAAGATGGCCTAGGCTATAAGAAGATTGCCAAAACCGGGAAACTGAGATGTAGCACGGTGGCCAAGATCATACAGCAGTTTAACAGGACATGTTCCACTCAGAACAGGCCTCACAATAGTCGACCAAAGAAGTTGAGTGCATAAGCTCAGTGTCATATCCAGAGGTTGTTATTGGGAAATAGATGTATGAGTGCTGCCAGCAGTGCTGCAGAGGTTAAAGGGGTGGGTGGTCAGTCTGTCAGTGCTCAAACCATACGCCGCACACTGCATCAAATTCGTCTGCATGGCTGTCATCTTAGAAGGAAGCCTCCTCTAAAGATGATGCACAAGAAAGCCTAAAAAAAAGTTTGCTGAAGACAAGCAGTCTAAGGTCATGGATTACTGGAATCATGTCCTGTGGTCTGAGACCAAGATAAACGTATTTGGTTCAGATGGTGTCAAGTCTGTGTGGCGGCAACCAGGTGAGGAGTACAAAGACAAGTGTGTCTTGCCTACAGTCAAGCATGGTGGTGGGAGTGTCATGGTCTGGGGCTGCATAAGTCCTGCCAGCAGTAGGGAGCTACAGTTCATTGAGGGAACCATGACTGCCAACATGTACTGTGACATACTGAAGTAGAGCATGATCCCCTCCCTTTGGAAACTGGGCCGCAGGGCAGTATTTCAACATAGCAATCCCAAATACACCTCCAAGATGACCACTGCCTTGCTAAAAAAAAGCTGAGGGTAAAGGCTGGACTGACAAAGCATGTCTCCAGACCTAAACCCTATTGAGCATCTGTGGGGCATCCTCAAATGGAAGGTGGAGGAGCGAAAGGTCTCTCTGACAGGAGACATTTTGGTTCTTGCTTGACTTTTTCCCGTCAGAAAACCCGACCGTGTAGCAGAAACTGGCCATTTTTGGCAGTTTTTCTGTGGGGAAAAACTCAGATGAAGCATAAACATGGTCGGGATTCCCGAGGAAAAGATCTCATCTGAGTTTTCCCGACAAGAAAAACTATTGTCTGTACGGGGGAAAAGTAGAAAACAGGTTCTCGGTTTTCCACTCGAGATTTCCACCTGACCTTTTCCCGTCAGGAATCCTGGTCGAGTGTACTAGGCATGACTTTTATTCAATGCTGTCTGTGTTCCCGGTAAGGAGATTCACCCTGTTTGTTCTGATGACCATTGTTTCCAGGAGTAAAATTAATGGCATATCAACAATGATATGAGGGGAAACCTTTCAATGGAGGCACTTGTTCCAGGTAACTGTCTAGGAGATGGTTACTTGTCACTTTAGAGATTATTCTACTCAATTCTTTTTGATGCAGGAAATGAGATTAATTTTCTGCACTAGGACACAGACCTCCAAAAAAGGGTATCAAAAACGTAAAAAAAAAAAAAATATTTTCTTGTTAACTGATATAATGTACTGTAAACTGTAAGAAAAATACTGTGTCAAGCGGAAAACCGTTTTCTTCTAGTTTCGGACAGATTGGGCACAAATTGAAACCCCTGTTGGGATAGAAGCCAAGTGATATGCCCTTTAACACTGTCTTTACACTATAGCATTTAACGAATGCATAAAAACCCTGTGCTGTGCTTGCAGTGCCATGCACCACAATCATAACAAGCAGAAAACACGCAGTAAAAAAAAAATGTGAAGCTTGATGTGAAGGTACATGAGCTACTTTGCTGCATTTGTTATTCATACGGCAGCTCATTTAAATTGAACTTTAGTAAATCAGGACAACAGTTTTCTTTAAAGTTAACTTTAAATGATATGTTTTTAATCATGTATAGAGTTTTAGTTGCCTAAGCTTATGATAGAATAAATTAAAAGTAGCTACCTGAATGACACTTTGCATTTGAACGATTTCTCATTTTTTCCCAAAATGCTAAATAGTTCTATGGCATTGCGACATGCTATGTATTGGTGCACCACATTCTGATCACAAAAGAGCTATCGAAAGTTCAAACTGAGATAGAATGTTTAGGTGCCCAAGGACTACACACTTATTACAATATACAATTTACTGTATTAAACACATCTTAAACAGCAAACACAGCATAAACTTTTATAACATATATCTAGGTTTTACAACTTAAGAACTGATAAGGCAATAGATTATTCATATGTGCATCAAAATTGTCATAGAGATCCTACATCCTTAACGCATTTCGCACAATATAACCCACTTCTTGAGGAGGATGAAGAAAGTAACAAATCTGTAGATTTACAAAAAAATTATAAATAAATTGTAGTACATAGAATTTTATCATTTTAAAGACCACAGATTGCAACATTTGAGAGGAGATTGAGTATCCTAAGTAGGGATGAGCTTTGTGTTGAATTTACGTTCGACTTGAACATCGTATGTTCGATCGTTCGTCGAATTACGAACGTTATGGGCCGTTCGCACTAAATTTGAGTGGTGTGTCATGGCCCATAATTCACTGCGGCATCGCAGTGCATTGCTGGCTGATGATTGGCCAAGCATGCACTATGACCTGCACGCTTTGGCCAATCACATCGTTCAAAAAACGGAGAGCCATAATTGGCCAAAGCCAGGGTGGCTTTGGCCAATTATGGCTCAGGGGGTTTAGTACACGCCCCACACTATATAAGTCGGACTTGTGTAGTGTGTTGTTGTGGTTAAGACAGAGAGAGTGTCATTTTTTTGAGTTAGTTAGAGCAGGCAGGCAGGCTAGTTAGTTAGCGTTACAGTGTGTAGAGGATATATATGCATCCCAGGTTTTGTATATATATTTATATACTGTATTGAGTTAAGCTAGATCCGCTCTTCCTAATCTACTGACAGGCAGGCAGGTGATTGTTCTAGCTGCAGTATTTTAATTTGGTGTACTGTGTCCTCTGCACATTGTGCACCTTAAGCTACGTGAATACAATTGCTGTTGTTCTCATATAAATACCACAGGCAGTGGCTGATAAGCAAGTATTTTCACTTGGTGTACTGTGTCCTCTGCACAGTGTGCACCTAAAGCCACGTGAATACAATTGCTGTTGTTGTCTTATTAATATCATGGGCAGTGGCTGATTAGCAAGTATTTTCACTGTGCCCATTCCTGCGCCCACCAAGAGTAACTGTGAGGGCATACAGTGTTGTGGCACCAGCTCCAGCACCAAAGGCTCAATTTTTCTACCATGGCACTGTAATTACAGTTCTTGATATAATAGTTCTCACAGCAGGGCATTCTAGCGCCCACCAAGACTAACTATGAGGGCTTACAGTGTTGTTGCAACGCCAACACCTAGGGCCCAAATTTCTGCAGAGTATATACGGCAGGCCCCTACTTTCAAACATCCAACTTACAAACGACTCCTACTTGCAAACGGAAGGAGACAACAGGAAGTGAGAGGAAATCTACCCCTAGAAAGGGAAATTCTCTTCAGTAAGAGGTGTCTTGTGTCCACTAATGCTTTATCACCAATCCTTGTTTCACTAAAAAAAACAAATTTTCAAAAAATCGTTTGTCATTGGGACAGAAAGTGAGGTGCAATCTTCTGAACAGATGCGCACAGACAGCAAAACAAATGTTAGAGGGGTGATATCCCTTCTCTATGTTTTCCAAAAAGCTTAAAAATAGATTTTTTGGCTGGAGCTACAATTTAAAAAAGTACCAGTTCAAATTTACAAATAGATTCTACTTAACAACAAACCTACAGTGCCTGTCTTGTTTGCACCGCCTGTATACTGCTGTTCAAAGTATATAGGGCCAAAGGGGCTGGTAATGATCTGGGGGAGGGGAGGGGAAACCCATGCTATTTTTCTCAATTAATTTTATCCATATTGCAGGGACCATACATTACATTAAAGCCACAAGCAGTTTTAAATTACTTTTTTCTTATAGTAATGTAATTTTGTGCAGGGACAGTTCTAAACACGTGTCACTTCACAGGCATACTATAGACACCCGGCAGGTACGATATTTAAAGGAATTTTAAGCATCATTAAAATCACTGCTCCCGAAAAAACATCAGTTTTTAAAACTTTTTTTTCCATTGATACATGTTCCCTGGGGCAAGACCCGGGTCCTCAAACCCGTTTTACGACAATAACTTGCATATTAGCCTTTAAAATTATCACTTTTGATTTCAAACGTTCGAGTCCCATAGACTTCAATTGGGTTCTAACATTCGTGCAAACGATCGGTCCGTTCAAAGGTTCTGGTGCGAACTGAACAGGGGGGGGGGGGGTGTTCGGCTCATCCCTAATCCTAAACTCATGATAGGATAATTTAATGGTAGCTGCCTGCATGACATGTATGTTTACCCTAGATATCAGTCACCAAAGAATACATTGACAGGTTGTACTTGTATTTAATTAAAGTCTTACTAAAAGCATTTTTTTTTTTATGATAAACCTTGTTATTGCTGTCTGATCACCTGTTTGTTTGTTTTGTTTTCTATTTGTGTGGTTTACCGCTACAATTGAGAGTAAAAATTAAAGAAAATCCCAAATGTTGGGTTGTGACCAGATCAGGAAAAGATGAGAAATCCAATGGGACACTAGTTCTGGTGACAGGAGAAGATTATTTTAAAGCAGAGGTTCACCCTAAAAACATGTATATAACATTACACTTAGCATACTTTTTTTTTTGCTGTACATACTGTCTTATTGCTCTTTTCCACCCGGCTTCCAGGTGCTCACTCCCGCGGAAGTAGGCCTTCCAATGCAGATGCTTAGTGTCATGTGGGACTTCGCCCAGATGATTCACGTCTTGAGAAAAACTTCCCCGGCAGATAAGGTGCGTCACGAGTTTCTGAAAATAGCCAACAGCAAAAAAAAAAAAAAACAGCATACTGTAAATGTTGGAAGTATGCTAAGTGTAGTGTTATGTACATGTTTTTAGGGTGAACCTCCGCTTTAAGTTGGATACACATGATTTTGTTTTTGGTTAATTTTAGATTTACCTTCAGCTATGTATTGTAAGGGCCTACCTGATTGCATACAATTTTAAAGTGTTATGTTTGACCTCATATTATATGGTTTTGATAAATTTAAATGAGAAAAAAAAAGTATAAAAATGGTATAGTGTGTAGCCTGCTTTACTTTAAAGGGATTTCCTCTCACCTCCTGGTTTTGCAACGGGACAGGAAGTGAAGAGCAATCTCCCCAATGGAACACAGATGGCAAAATAAATAAATAAATGACAATGGTTATAATCCTCCCTTACTCTATCAAAAAGGGGAAAAAAGTTTTGTCCTTAGTCCTACTTAGTCCTCCCTAATTAAAAAGAAACAAACTTACAAATGCTTAAACATGATTGATAGCAGTTCTAAAACAGGTAATTGGCATTTAGGTACAAAATAGAGAACAATTGTATGTGATGAATTATAAATCCTATCATCTGCTGAGTGACTAAGGAAGATGTATACCTTATGTAATAAGCAGACAAAGTAACTCCAGCTGTCTACTGCGGGGCTGAACTTTTCCAACAGGATGGCACATTTAAATGAAAATCTGAGCGAACGCTGCAATTCTTTCAGCCGTGTTAATGTTACAGTATTTTCTCCTGAATAATATCACATCACATTTAGCAGTTGGAAGGTTACTGCTAAAGATATGCTTTGGTTTTGCTTCAGATACTTCAGGCAACATTTTTCTGCTCAGAAGATGACAATACTTCCCTGTTAACATTGCAGAAATATTGTAATCTAATTGCACAAAGAAGCATACCTGCAATCTCCTGTCTAGTTTGACCTAAAACCCTTTGATTGATATTCCTATTTCCAGTACATTTAGAAAAAGCATGTTCTGTGCATTATGGTGTAATGAAGTCACACAACGCGGCTGCCCATTTTCACAGATATTTTCAAGAAATGTTTTGCTTCAGTAGAAAAGGTTTGATTAAAAATATGACAGCTTCTTAATTGACCTTAATAGAACTGTAGTACTCTTGTAACATTTTCAATCTGTCATGGTAATAAAGATCATTTTCGGATTTGCTTGACATTTTTCGAGGCTGCAGATGTAACTTCAAATAGCATCTTGCGCAAAACTAATGAGGATATTTCTGTGTTCACCCGCAGTTAGTTACAGCTCTCATTTGGAGGCATTTCTGTCGTGTAGTACAAGTGACAATAACACAGTGATTCTGGCCTGGAGAGAGAAAGGCAAAACCCATCTGAGAACAACGTCGCTGAACATTACGAAAGGAATTAATGGCTTTGACTATGATTCTGGATTAAATATAATTGGTATGTATCAGGGCAGTGAAAGTCTTGCTGTGGCTGAGGTTACTTGTCTATGTCAAATAATAATATAGTATGTGTCTGTCTTTTTTTTTGTTTCTACTAAAGAGCTAGTATTGCTTGATACGTTGCCTGTTTTAAATTGGGAAGTAAAACTTAAGAAACTACTTCAGGTATAGCTTGTCTGCCTTTTCCTGCCTTCTGCATATTACTATTGTCCAATGGGGCAACCCATCATAGTTATAGACCAATAATCAGCAAGCTATAGCAATATCAGCAACGGTGAATAAAACTTGTAAGTGCTTATAGCCTCGGCCATATCTAAAGGCTTTTTGAACCTGCCATGGTTATTGTGCAGGCACCTCTATGAATTTGCGCTGTAATTAAATAGAGACCATTCTCTTTGCAAAGTACATTTTCACTAAGCTTAGTAAATAAGATGTTCATAAGCTAAGTAATATAAGTTAATTTCAAGCAACCAATTATGTACTAACCAAAGGTTTATTATTAGCCTTTAGCAAATCAACACCTAGGTCTCTTTAAAAGAAACCTGCCTATACACTCTTACCCCCTGGAGGCTAATAATGACCCCCAGGGTTAAGATGGCCTAACATTTCACCTTAGGATTTAGTCTTTGACTTACAGTGGTGGTGTGAAGAGATGGGCGCAAATTACTATAAGACAGTTTAATAGGATTTTCTGAAGGCCAGTAAACTCCAGGGAGAGAGGGTTAGGTCACAGCATACCAAGAGAACAAACATTTCAAAAACAAACAACCCTACCCTTACAAAAAAAATCTTTGAGCCAGATTAGCAATTCTGTATTCTTCCGAGCACTGACTGTAAGCAGTTGTAGTATTCAATGAATTAGCCACCAGACCTCCATTCATGCCCCCAACTTCCTTGGATATTATTCAGTAGATGAAGTTTCAAACCTGGTACGCCATTCTTGGTCATAACCTTCCTATTCCACTTTCCCTGGATATACCCTCCAACAGGACAGAAAGAAGCTTCAGGCTTGGACCTCTCTGTATCTAAACACACCCCCCCCCCCAGGCATCAGATCTGGGAGGACAAGAACCCCAGCAGCAACACTCCTGCACCAGGCAGAGCCTGGTGTACAACATTTTCCAGAGGATTCCCCTGATTATTTATATCTTTGCCCAGCATGCACCATCGACAATAAACCTCCTAATGGGTGTCCAGGGAGATTTAAATATTTATATCTAAAATGATTGCACCCTCACACACTATTGCCAGTGACACTCCCCAGCAGCAAGCAGAAGCAAACAATACCCAGATCTTAGAAAGAACCTGAACAAAGCTGACATATCAATTGATCTCAGGCTGATGCAGCCCAGCAAAACACCCTGCTTGGGGCAGTGTTTACATTGTTTTGTAGCTTCAGTACTTTCTTAGCTACTAACATTGAACAAGTGTAGAAGTTCTGACTTCTGTTGCTGCATGCTTATTGTGGATCAGCGACTCTTTGAAGGCAATATGGAACCAGTCAATAGCATTAGTAAACGACAGCCACTCTCTTTCTCTAATGATGGGTTTACATTAAAGGATAAGTTTGTCTTTGTAAAAAAGAATGTGGTGCACATATAGTCTCTGATTACATATAGTTGGTGAGGTTGGGGATTCCTGGGTTATATTGAGGAGACTTAACCAATCCCCAACTTGGATTGGAAGGGGGCAGGCCTCCTTAAATACCTAGGGTCAGCTCAGCTGGGGAGGAGTTGTCGGGTGGAAGAGCTGGAGTAAAAGAGTGTGGAGGTCACAGCGAGCTCCCAAGTCTGGGGGGTGACCTTGAGTTGGGGCTCGGATGCATCCAGGAGGAGAGAAGAGATCCTGGGAGAAAGGCACATGAAAGAGCAAGGAGAAGAAAGTGGGTGAGAACACTGCTAAGAGACTCCAGGGAGGACAACTTGAGAGCTGGTGATTAAAGCACAGTCGGGAGGACTGGGGAGGCATGCCTGAGAGAACTGGATATTTGCAGTTGGAGATGGGTGCAGAACCAGAAGAGCTGGCTGTGGGGAGGACAGTAGAGAGAAGCAATGGTAGCCAGGCTGGCTGGCAGGGCCTAAAGTTGGGTTGCTGGGCTCAGTAGCTGCATGTAGGACAACTAGTACCAGAAACTTTTTACTATCTGCTACACTATAGGGCCCGTGGTCCCTGTCTGCAAAAAGCAATTTACTGAAGCCTGGCTGAGTAAGGCCGTGTACACACGATCGAACATGTCTGCTGAAACTGGTCCGCAGACCAGTTTCAGCGGACAGATTCGATCGTGTGTACGGCCATAGCAGATAAAAGTTTTAAAACATGCTTTAAAACGTGTCCGCTGGAAACATGTCTGTCGGACATGTCCGCTGGTTAGTACGACTAACCAGCGGACAGAAATCCCCCGCATGCGTCAAATGGATTCGACGCATGCGAGGAAGCATTGAACTTTCTGTATTGAGCACGTCGGTGACGTATACGTACACGTATAGGGGATTTTCGTCCGATGGTGTGTACACACCGCTGGACCAATATCCTGCAGGAGACATGTCCGATGAAAACGGTCCGTGTGTACGGGGCCTTAGTGTCAGGCCTAACCATGTGGTGCTAGCTAGTCTGGAGGAGTAACGGTTACTGCTAATGATACTGTTTTCATTACTAAAATATTGTATATAGTCCCTTATCATTCCCTTCAATAGCTTTCAGACTATTGATGTTAGGCTGACTGGCCTTTAGTTCCCAGGGATATATCTTCCTTCTTTTTTTAAATATTGGTGCCAGGTTGGCGTGTCTCCAATCAGCTAGTAATATTCCAGTCAGTAAACTGTCCATAAAAGTTAGGATCAATGGTCTAACTATCACCTGACTGAGTTCCTTAAGGACCCTCGGTCCTGTTAAATTATGTTATGTTAACCACTTGCCCATGGTGTCATAGTCAAAATACGTCATGACTTTAAAGATGGATATCTCGGTAACGGCAGCAGCTGCTGCCACAACCGAGATATCCATCTTTTCCATGGGCAGTGCTGTACACGATAATGGCGGTCCCAGCGGCGGATTCGCCGCAAGATCGCCGTTATCGGTGGCGGGAGAGGGCCCCCCCCTCCCGCCGCTCTCCCGCGCTCTCCGCCGCTTACCGGAGCCGTCGGTAACGGCGGAGGCGATCGGGTCCTCCTGCTGGCTGTGTTGGGATACGAGTGAGGGAAAAATCGCCCCCACCCGTCCCCCACAGCTCTGCTGGGCGGAAGTGACGTCAAAACGTCAGTTCCGCCCAGCGTCTTAAAGAAACATTTTTTTTTTCTGAAATTTGAAAAATGACATTTTTTTTTTTTTTTTTCTTTTTTTGCATTTAAGCCTAAATATGAGATCTGAGGTCTTTTTGACCCCAGATCTCATATTTAAGAGGACCTGTCATGCCTTTTTCTATTACAAGGGATGTTTACATTCCTTGTAATAGGAATAAAAGTGATAATTTTTTTTTTTAATTTATTTCGATGTATAAAATTATAAACTAATTAAAAATAAATAAGAAAACCAAAAAAAAAAAAATGTAAAACGCCCCGTCCCGCCGAGCTCGCGCGCAGAAGCGAACGCATACGCGAGTAGCGCCCGCATATGAAAACGGTGTTCAAACCACACAAGTGAGATATCGCCGCGATCGTTAGAGCGAGAGCAATAATTCTAGCCCTAGACCTCCTCTGTATCTCAAAAAATGCAACCTGTAGAATTTTTTAAACGTTGCCTATCGAGATTTTTAAGGGTAAAAGTTTGACGCCATGCCACGAGCGGGCGCAATTTTTAAGGGTGACATGTTGGGTATCATTTTACTCGGCGTAACATTATCTATCACAATATATAAAAAAATTGGGCCAAATTTATTGTTGTCTTATTTTTTTATTCAAAAAAGTGTTTTTTTTTCAAAAAAAGTGCGCTTGTAAGACCGCTGCGCAAATACGGTGTGACAAAAAGTATTGCAATGACTGCCATTTTATTCTCTAGGATGTTAGAAAAAAAAAATATATAATGTTTGGGGGGTTTAAGTAATTTTCTAGCAAAAAAAACAGTTTTAGTCTCGTAAACACCGAATCTGAAAAACAAACCCGGCGGGCAAGTGGTTAAGTCTATTTCTTTCTTCTGTTGGCCATGAGGGTGCTTTCAATGACCTGTTATTGAAATTAACATAACCATCTTTGTCACTGTATCCCCCCGTTTCCTTTGTGAACACCAAGGAGAAGAACTTATTCAAAATCTTGGCCTTCTCTCTGTCCTGTGTAGCCAAATTCCCTTCATCATTCTTTATGGGGCCAATATGTTCTGGCCTTACTTTCTTACTGTTTATATACTTAAAGAATATCTTGTTGTTGTTTTTTTTTTTACTTGCAGGTGCAATGCTGGACTTCTGCAGACTGTCTGTGTAAGCTGTCTGCTCATACCTTGTAAGAACACTAAACATTAATAAACTACGTCTACTACGCTCAACGTCGCCATGGTAGTTCATTGAGAACTGAAAGCCGACAGCTGCAAAGGCTGACGGTACTTGTAGTTCTCACATTCACAGAACTCTGTGAATGAATGACGCTGCCAGGTGGGCTGAGCCCAAAACAGCTGCGTTCATTTTTTAATTGTGACAGCGAGTGTGGGGCTCACTGTGACAAAGGGGGATCAGGGGGTTGGGGACTGCTGCAACAGTAACATGTTACATGTTACACTCTGAATATTGGCATAACATGTACTGTGTTACAAAAGGTGAACTTATCCTTTAAAGGAGAATTCCAATAGTACGTAAATTTGCTAAACAATAAATCCACATTATCATTGAAAAAAAAGAAGGTAATGCACTGTTTTTTAATGGACACATGCCACTGTCAGAAAAAACACACAGAATAATTTGAATTATTGTGCTTTATTTGTGATTTCTCTAGCATGTCTGAACAAATATAAAAATGGTTGAGCCACTAGATATAAATAATTGCTGCATGCAAGCTAAGATGTCAAATGGCATGACAGAAAATGCCAAGGTTTGAGATAGACTTTAAAGTGAACCTGCATTTTTTTATGAAGGGAAAACAAGGATTAACTTTAATGCCAACCCTAAAGCTGCACATACTTTATTCTAACACTCTCATCAATAGGGACAAAGATTAGCTGTGTGTAAGCTCTTAACCACAACTTGGGTCTTAGGCCTCATACACACAACCAAGAATCTCATCGTAAAAGAAACATCGTTTTCCTCGACGAGGTTCTTGTCAGGCTTGTCGAGAATCTTGACAAGCTTTCTTTGCATACACACTGTCAAGACAAAATCTCATCATTCTCAAACGCGGTTACGTACAACACGTACGACGGCACTATAAAGGGGAAGTTTGATTCCACTGGCACAACCCTTGGGGCTGCATTTGCTAATCTCATGTTACTGCGTGTTAAGTAAAAGTTTGGTAAGAGATGATTCGCACTTTTCAGTCTGTTAAAGCGTGACAAATGTGCCAGCTTCAGTACGAACGCTACTTTTACTGAAGGTGCGCTCCTGTCTCATACTTTATTCTGAGCATGCGCGGGTTTCCAAGCATACACACAAACATGTTTCTCGTCGTAAACCAGCCCGACGAGAAACACGACGAGGAAATTGAGACTCGTGTTTTCTTTTTTTTCTCGTCGAGATCCACAACAGTTTTCTCAACGAAAAAAATACACACAACCGTTTTCCTCGGCAAAAAAGCTCTGCCACCAATTTTCTTGTCGGATTTTGCAGAGGAAAACAGTCGTATGTACAAGGCCTTACACTATGAGGAGCACTCTTTTGCCTTCTCTATGTGATGACAATGAGTGCATAAGCAGCTAATACCTTAACACCAGTGTTGTCACGTGAAAGTAAAGGACAATGTCCTGCTGAACAGAGCATTGAGGTAGTGTAGGTAAGACTATTTTCTGCTCTTGGTAGGGGGTTACCTTTTAAGGGATCTTTTTGGTTTGCTATGCATGGACTCTCAATGAAGCTGAAGAGTTTCAAAGTCAGTGCCCAGGAACTTTCTTCTGAATCTTCTTACGCAGGTATTTTTCTGTAAGACAGGTTGCATTAAAGCAGTGTTTCTCAACTCCAGTCCTCAAGGCCCCCCAACAGGTCAGGTTTTCAGGATTTCCATTATTTTGCACAGGTGATTTGATCAGTTTCACTGCCTTAGTAATTCCCACAGCCTTTTCATCTGAGGGAAATCCTGAAAACATGACCTGTTGGGGGGGCTTGAGGACTGGAGTTGAGAAACACTGCATTAAAGGGAAAATTCTGAATATTTTAAAATGGCATAATCTTACACCCTTCTTTATTGGAGCCACCACCTGGATTCCTACCTCTTTACACAAAATACTCAGAGCAGACTTTAATGAGAACTGTCTTCTAGATGTATGAAGTCTACAATAACTTAATGAAATTTGTTAGAAGAACAAATTGTATGAGCTATGACACAGTTCTCAGATTGTTGCCATAGCAACATCTTATTTCGAACACATCATATACTTTCTACCCCAGGCAACTCTGTGATGTGCCTTTAGCTTAGATGTAACTATTATGATTAGCTTGTACAAGGTGTGCTTGACATTTCTATTCAGCTATATACATACACCACAGCACGGTTTAGGTATGATTTTGGTAAAAGCATTATGCAGACAGGCAGTTGATAAGACTAATGACCACATATGTAGCAAAGGAAGAAATAAGGGGGGGGGGGGTGACAGAAGTCAGAAACACAGCAGACAGTTGGGAAAATATACTGATATCTCTCACATTTTCCTGTAATTACATTTGTGATCTGTGATGTAATGAAATTCAAACATTATGTTATTAAAAAATCTTTTTTATTTTAAAATGAGATTTAAGTTGATGAACAATTTATAGAAAGGTGAGATGGCAGAAAAAAAGACCAAGTGGTCCATCGAGTCGACCCATTTTTTATTCATTTTTCTTTTTTTATTATTTATCTGAGCATAGAGCTATGTTTGTCCTAAACAGGTTTAAATCCACTTACTGTTGACTGACTCTGCCAGAAGTCTTTTCCAAGCATCAACTATTCTATCTGTAAAATAATACTTTTTAGGTTTGGTTTTGGATTTTTCAACTGCTAGTTTGTGATCATGTCCCTGTGTTCTTGACCTTGACTCCATATTGAAAATACTGCCTCCCCTTTCTCTTCTTTACTCCAGAATGTGCATAATAAGTTCTTAAAGGCTTTCTTGATATATTGTGCAGAGATGTATTTAGGTTTTGTGCTGCCCTAGGCCTGACTAAACTTGTGCACCCCTAATTTAAATATGACCCACCCCTTCCTGTCAAGGCCACACCCCTTGCTGTTAAAGACCTGCCCTTCCCTTACCTTACCCTTACTCTATCCAAAATTAAATAGAAACGTGTTCCTAAAGTTCTACTTTAGGCCCAAAATTCTGCTAATTTTATGGAGAGGACTAAAAAGATATAACCATGCCAATGGTACAGCAGAAAACATATAGCACAGGGAGGAAGGTTTGTGGTCCAGGATGATAGGACAGTCAAAATTAGAAGCTCTGCCCCCCCTACAGTTGCGGAAGGCTTGCCTCTCTGCCCAGTCTGCCCCATAAGACTGGCGCTACACTAACAGTGCTACACTAATAGTGCAAGCCGGCAGAGACTCTTTCCGTGCTGCCCCCCTGCAACCTGCTGCCCTAGGCCTGGGCCTTGTTGGCCTAGGCCAGGATACAGCTCTGATATTGTGTTGCCCTTTTCTGGACTCATTCTATCTCATCAATATCTTATTGTAGGTGAGGTCTGCTGAACTGGACATAGTGTTCTAAATGAGGTCTAACTAAAGACCTATATAGAGGAATCAGGACCTCCTTCCGGTGATCCCTATAGTGATGCATCCTATAAATATATTCACTTTCTGCATGGCCACACTGTTTGCTCACTTTGCAGTCATCTGAAATAAATACTTTCAAATCTTTTTCCTCTGTAGTGCTGGGCAACACAGTACCCCCAATACTGTACTCTATCAAGGGATTGTTTTTCCCTAGGTGCATTACTTTACATTTAGAAACATTGAACTGAAGTTTCCCCTACTTTGACCAATCTTCCAGAAATGTCAAATCATGTTCCATGTTAGACACCTCAAGGGATGTCAACCTTCAACCCTATTGCATACCTTTGTGTCATCAGCAAAAAAATATATACTTGCCCACCAAACCTTTAGTTATATCACAAATAGATTAAATTGAACAATACCTAGCACAGAACCTTGTGGTACCCCACTAGTGACTGCTATCTGATCCAAATGAATCCCAATTACAACCACACTTCTTCAATCAACCACAATCAATCATTTAGCCACCTGCACATCCACTGAACCACCCAAGGGTTAAGTCCTAGCTTGTACAAGATTGTAATAATTATGCTGAACCATGTCAAATTCCTTTCTGAAATCAAGATAAACTTATGTTCACAGCACCACCCTGGTCCAAAACATAAGTGATATAATAAAAAAAATCACTTAGATTAGTATGACATGATCTTCCTTCAGTAAAGCCATGCTGAATTGGGTCCAGCTTATTGTGTGTTTTTAACCAAGCCTTTTTTTTTAGGAGTGATTCTATTAACTTGACTACAACATATGTTAAACTCACTGGCCTGTAATTGTCAGCTGCTACCTTGCAAACCTTCTTGTGGATAGGAAAAATATTAGCTGTCTGCCAATGGGGAACTTTTCAAGTTATAAGAGGTTGATTGAAAAGATCAGTTAATGATCAAACAACTATAATTACACTTTTTCTATTCATCACACTCTGTAATGAATACCATCAGTGCCCAATGCTTTATTAAACCTTAAAAGGGAATATAAAAAAATAAACACACATACTTACCTATTTGCTGCAGCATTGATCTGATTCTGCAAGCTGTCCCCACCGCCTCTAAGCTCGAGAACACATGACCACTGATTGCTTAATACAGGAAAAAGGAGTAACAACAGTCATAAAACACAAATAAAGTGCTCAGGTGAACTTCCCAGAATTAATAAGTTAGAAAGTACTAGGTTCTGAACAATTCATACATAAACATAGCAGCAGCTTCCAGTAAAAATGTCTGAAGCAGCTCTGTGATGTCAGCCAACAGTGTGCTTTAACCCGCTGTCAGCTGATTCTAGGACACAGGAGAGCACAAGTAAGTGCACTCCTGTGACCCACATGAGAAGTATGGCCAAATGAAATAGGCAATGCGTCTTTTTTTTTTAAATGAGCCAGTATCTTTGCTACCTGTGTCTGTAGAAATCCTGAAAATGAACCATCGTTACTAGTGTAGCGGACGATTGCTACTAGTTACTAACATCACCAATATCACTCTGCTGCCAGACTTTCATCTATCACCTTAGAGACAATAAACTTGGGGAAAGGAGTTATGGGATGCCCATAGAACATGTTGCTTTACCATCATATTAAAGTAATTGAAAGAATAGATTGAGCCTTGAAGAACTGATGAACCCTAACATTTACAGTCACTTCCCCTGCATAACCCATGCAGACTATTGCTCAGCCTCAGCATCAACTCCTGCAGACTGTTGCTCCCAGGACTTCTCTCCTCCCACACAAAACTTCCACTGTCAACTGTTATCCCCCGTACACAAGATCGGTTTTGCCATCGGAATAAACTCCAACTAGTTTTTCCGACGGAATTCTTCTCAAGCTGTCTTGCATACACACAGACACACCAAATTCTGACCGTCCAAAACACGGTGACATACAATACTACGACGAGCCTAGAAAAATACATTTCAATACTTCCGACTTGGCTCACAACTTGGATCTTTCCTAAGATCACTACCTCCTACATTTCAAACTATTTGAGCGCTCGTTCCATTAGAGAAAATTTGTGAAGAAGCTGTCCTTATTAGACATGCATTATCACAAACATATTCCGTGCTCATTTCTGGAAAACATCAATAAGAACCTAATTTCTTAATTAAGTGGGAGTAAGATCTACACAAAACAATCTCCCAAACCCAAAAAGACAAAATTCTCTTCTTTCAAAAAAAAGCGTCATTAGATAAAAATTATCAAGAAATGGTTATAAAATACTTGCGAGATGTTATAAAACTATTTACATTAAATCTATCCCCAGGTATCCCCTATATGCTGGAATGCTTCAAAATGGAGTTCTGAATCAGGCTTTTCGGTACTCATTACATCTCAAAAAGCCTAGGCGCTTAGTCATGTGAACACTAGTGAAGAGGACAATAAGAGATCACATTGAGTGGTCCTTACCTACAGATCAGATGACAACTTACATGGGCTTTCACTCAAGCGCCACAGAAGTACTTCCATTACACTTACTCATTACTTTTTTATCCACTTTGGCAAGACTGTAAAACCTTTTTTTTTGTTCACATTAGAGTAAAGGTTCACTTTAAGTACCACAGTTTGACAATTTATTCTGAGGATGAGGCTGAAATTGGCACATATGAAATCTACTATATCTGTGTTGAGTTTCTAAGATAAATTGGCCGTGAACCGCTACTACTAAACAAATAATTTGTTGAACAGTGTGTGGTCACTCGCTCCAATACCTGACTGTATTATATAACAATGTTATTTTCTTTCTGTGGAAAGTAAAGGTCTTTTATTTTGCCTTAGAGACACAAGCATACTATACAGTACATTACAAAAAGCTGTGTTCACATATTATTGAAGTCCCAGAGACTATTTCCACAGAAGCAGTTTGGCCACATTTTATTTTCTATTAAAATTCATGGGAATGTTATCGTCCAGTTACAGCACTTTGTGCCAAGTTCATGGTTATAGTAAGATAAATGCTGTGAAAAATGCCTGAAGAATCTGTATTGTATCTTAAAGGAGACACCTAGTGTAAAAATGCGAAAAAAAGTGCAGTCCCAACTTTTTATGTACATTAACTTCTTCCTGCCCACAGTCTGTTTATTAAAGATCCCATGCTGGGGATAAATTAATAAAATAAATATGCCCCCAGTCTTAGCCGCCACAGGAAACTGGGGTCTCCACTGATAACTGGAAACCAGAGTGGTTTCCAATCATGTGATCATCAAGTCAGCCATAAGGCTCTGAAGAAAATGTCCCTACTGGACACAATACAGACAATTAAATAAACAGTATGGGCCAGATTCATGTAGAGTTAAGCCGGCGTATCAGTAGATTCGCCGTCGTAACTCAGAATCTGAGCCATTGTATCTTTAAGCGTATACTCAAAACGAGATATGCTTAAATCTTGCTAAGATACGACCGCCGTAAGTCTCCTACGCCGTCGTATCTTAGTTGCATATTTACGCTGGCCGGTAGGTGGCGCTTCCGTCGATTTACGTGTCGAATATGTAAATTAGCTAGATACGCCGATTCACGAACGTACGCCCGGCCGTCGCAGTACAGATACGCCGTTTTTCAAATTTTACGTTGTTTGCGTCCGTGAATGGGGCTGGACGTAAATTGTGTTCACGTCGTTTTCAATGACTCTTTGCGACGTCATTTGGAGCATGCGCACTGGGATACGTTCACGGCCGGCACATGCGCAGTTTAAAAAAAAAACTTAATTTACGTGGGGTCACACTTATTTTAAATAAAACACGCCCACATCAAACACATTTGAATTCGGCGGGCTTACGCCGGCCCATTTACGCTACGCTACCGTAAATTAGCTTTGTGAATAGAGCACTTGCCTCTCTAATTTACGGCGGCGTAGCATAACATAGCCGATCTACCTGAATCTGGCCGTAGGTCTTTGGATTCTGGGAGCAAAACAGGAAATTCAAACAAGAATGAAGACAGCATGCAAACTGCAAACACGTGCCATTTCCCAGTAGCCATCAAGATATGAGAACTTTTGATGTGTTTTGATGGTGCTCTTTCTTTACTTTTCTGCCCTAGTATAGAAGACCACGAGCTAGCATAATACCACCAATAATACCATAGTTATCAGTGACATGATATTCACTAAATTAATTCTTAAAATAGAAGAATTCATTAACAGTCACGAATATATTTACAAAAAAAACTAAATATTCATATCACTTACAATGAATGGTAAAAAAAAATTGTTATTCTTAATTTTATTATGATTTTTGTTTTTCCTTTCAGCAACTGCTGGAATTGATAATAAGATTTGTTTGTGGAATCCGTATGTCATCTCCAAACCCAATGGGATTCTACAAGGCAATATGGCCAGTGTGATGACCGTCAAATTCATCTCCAGTCGCAAGCAGCTTTTCAGTTTTTCTAAAGATAAGGTATGTTTATACTTAGACTAATCGACTAATTTGCATGTCGGTTTTTACTCTTTTAATTACAGACCCAATGCCCTGGGCAGCAGTTCTGAAAGTTTCTAAAAGGGTTTGTGTCGGGGCTTAAAGCACAATTTTAACATTTTTTATTGATAAAAGGTTCATTACATGCCTGAAGCTAATAAGGGGCATATGGGATCTATGTGTAGCGCTCTGCCCTAAGCTGTATACATTTAGTCTTTGACTCTGTTGTACCTATCTGAGCAACAAGTTATTGTTCAGGTCTGGTGAGGTCTCCCTAATCCTGGGGTTTGATTGCTTCTGTCTGCCCAGAAGGTGTGGCTGGGGAGAATATAAATGTTTGGAAGGGCCTGTTCTCTGGTGTGGCTTTTGCCCCTATGAGGCAGCCTCTGTTATTGAAGATCCCGGGTCTGTTAGGCCTCAGCATAAGCTTGGCTGAGGACCTGAAGGAGTCTAGGTTATTTAAAATTTGCTGAAGGACGCTACCTTTAGGAAGCTGTCTCTGGAAATTGTGAATAGGACTAGGTGTGCCTGTGCTTTGAGAGGTAGTTGCCAACAATTGCTACAAGGACTGTGACTGCTCTTACAGTCTTACGCTAGCTGGCTTCCCCTTCTACCTCTAGCAATACTTAACACTCCTATTGAAGGACTAAATACTGCTGGAACAGAACTTTGCTTGGGAATCTGTCCTCTATGCACGAGTGTGTTTTGGAGTATCCTGCCCCATCATCCTTCTATCCACCAAAGTTTCAAGTACTGCAATAAATCCTCAAAAAGACACCCCTAGACTGAGCTTGAGTTTTGTTGGTGTGCTCTGAAATTGATACCTGGGCCTGACAGCTTCTGAACAAATAAGAGAGACCTGGGCTATTTGCAGCACCCCCCCCCCCCTTTGAGGGTGAGCTCTACATCTGGATAAAAATAAACTTTAAGCAGCTTTTTTCTTTAGCATATCATGCAGATTTCTAAAAACACTGTGATTGAGCTCTAAACGCAGAATGAACAGGATGTATGTATGCTGACCTTAAATTAGCTCATTTCTGTCCTCTGCGCCACTTTCATCCACACAGAGCAAACCCATCTGTGGCCTTTCCCTTCATTCTGTGTCATATTGTAATGTTTCCTCCTAGAAAGATATGCAGGATGTCAAACCAATGATTGCCAAATAGGAGTAGAGAGATATGCTAATGGAATAAAATCAGGAACTAATGAGTGATATACACATCTAATCCGATAATAGTAGCAGTCTCCTCAGAGTGTTTTTATAAGCTAGCACAGTCTATTAAGGAGGATGAAGTGTTTTTTTCTTCTTAGACCATTAATCATACTTTTTCTTTCATTTTCCCATAACACACTAGATACATGGAAAAGGATCTTATTTTTGCTTAGGTCAGCTAGAATCGTTTTTTTTTTTTTTTTTTTTATAAAAAGCTTTGTATTACGCATGTAGTTCTCTAATCTATCTATCTATCTATCTATCTATCTATCTATCTATCTATCTATCTATCTATCTATCTATCTATCTATCTATCTATCTATCTATCTATCTATCTATCTATCTATCTATCTATCTATCTATCTATTCTATCCTATCTATCTATCTATTCTATCTATCTATTCTATCTATCTATTCTATCTATCTATTCTATCTATCTATTCTATCTATCTATTCTATCTATTCTATCTATCTATCTATCTATTCTATCTATTCTATCTATTCTATCTATTCTATCTATCTATCTATCTTTATATGGATTGACTTCTTCAAAACATAATAAAGCCCAATAAATAAATATTTTGTTTTCAAATATGTTTTTAAATATGCTATCCCATGCTAATATTTCACCTGCTGCTGTCCTAAATAAAATTGTTACTTTTCAGTAAATCTTTTCACGATTCCTTAGCCCCAAACTAATGAAGTATTGTGTTCCATGGTTAGATTAATTTGTTCAAATCTCTTAAGATACTCTTAAGTTTCCCCATATAAATAAATAGTCCTCCTTCCTAGACAAATCTTTAGAAGATGTTAGAAGAAAGCAGGGCACACATCAGCAATGTAATAATTAATGAACTTTGGCTGAAAATGTACTTTCAATTTTATAAATATTAAACTACTTTGCTTTCAACATAAAATTTGGAAATGTAATGCTGGATTTATTATCCCAAATATCAACAATTTTTTTATTTTTTTTTGGGGTGAGGTCATTCTGTATATAACTCATATTATAGGTGTCCACAGAATGCCAAAGACAACCTTGACCATTTCTGAAATCTGAACATTTATGCCTCCTGTCAGCAAAAATTATTCTTAGAAACTAGTTATAGATGTACCATTTACATTTGAACAAATGGATTGGAACACCTGTTACATTTTAATTGCTGTCTGTGTCCCCATTAGGGATATTCCCCTCTCTATTTGTCCTGTTTACCGTTATCATTAAAAGTGAAGATAAAAATCCCAAATTTTGGGTTGTCCCCAGAACAGTAGTAGACGGGAAATCTTCCAATGGGCACACTAGTTTTGGTGACCCTGGAGACAACCAGGGAATCTCTTACTTTGGAGAGATTTTATTTCACTTCCTGTTTTGGCTATAGCACAGGAAGTAAAGTGAAATCTCCCCACTGGGACACAGATGGCCAAAGAAAAAAAAAAAAGGACAATGTTTAAAGCGGTTGTAAACCGCATATACATTTTTTTTTTTGTGAACCTGCAAGGCAAAAGGCATAATCAGCTAGAATGAACCGCATAGTAGCTGATTATGAAATACTTACCTCGGAACGCGGGAGATTTCAAATCGGCAGTGGGTCGGCTGCAATCAGCGGCGCATTGCGAGGGGAATATCTCCTAAACCATACAGGTTTAGGAGATATTCTTTATACCTACAGGTAAGCCTCATGATAGGCTTACCTGTAGGTAAAAGTAAAAAAAGTGGGTTTACAACCACTTTAAATCCCCCTTACTCTATCAAAGCTGTAAAAAGGTTTAACATTTCAAATTCAAATTCCCCAAAATAAAGACACTTACATAGTTAGGTTGAAAACAGACATCAAAAAAGTACATCTAGTTCAACCAAAAAAAATAAAAAATACAACCCCATATACACAATCCTATACCCACAGTTGATCCAGAGGAAGGCACAAAAATAACAGCAAAGCATGCTCCAATTTGCTACAGCAGGGGAAAAAAATTTGAGGCAATTGGATTTTCCCTGGATCAACTTTACCTATAAATGTTAGTACCCAGTTATATTATGTACATTTAGGAAAGTATCCAGGCCTTGTTTAACCACTTCAATACAGGGCTTTTATACACACTTCCATACCGGGCCTATTCTGGCGCTTCTCTCCTACATGTACAAATCAAAAAAATGTTGCTACAAAATTATGCAGTACCCCAAAACATTATATATGTTTTTTTAACAGACACCCTAGGGAATAAAACGACGGTCATTGCAAGGGTTTTATCTTGCACGGTATTTGCGCAACCAATTTTTTTGTAAAATATGAAAGATTCGCTTACATCGAGTAAATAGATACCTAACATGTCATGTTTTAAAATTGCGCACACTCATGGAATGGCGCCAAACTTTGGTGCTTAAAAATCTCCATAGGCAAGGCTTTGACATTTTTTACAGATTACCAGTTTATATTTACAGAAGAGATCTAGTGCTAGAATTGTTGCTGCCACTCTAACGCATGCGGCGATACCTCACATATGTGGTTTAAACAGCGTTTACATATGTCGGCGGGACTTGTGTGTGCGTTCGCTTCTGCGCGCGAGCTACCGGGGACAGGGGCTTTTTAATTTTTTTTTTTATTATTATTATTATTTTTATTTACATATTTCTTTCTCGTACATCACGGGACACAGAGCGGCATATTCATTACTATGTGGGTTATATGGAGTACCTTCAGGTGTGGACACTGGCAATCTCAAACAGGAAGTCCCCTCCCTATATAACCCCCTCCCCTAGAGGGAGTCCCTCAGTTTTTTCGCCAGTGTCTTAGGTGTTGGTCACGGAATAGCTTTGCTCCACATCCTTGGGATTAAGGGCGGGCTAACCGGATCTGTCCAAGGAGCCTCAGTGCCAAAGTGGACAGTACCCGGGCCCCAAACCGTGGGGTTTTGCCTATAATGCTCCTCTTTGGAGGGCTGGACCCTGGGCCCAGGACTTGGAGTTTGTAAAAACCATAAGTTCCTGTTTTGCCAGGGTGCTATATAGGTCCAGGACAGTGGGTACCTTCATAGGACCCCAGGGCCTGAAGGTCTACTACGCTACCCACGGAGATGGGAGAAGATTGGATCAGTTTGCTGGACAAACATCCTGCAGCATGGAGCAGGTAAGGGGGAGCCTGCGGGACTTGGTTCGACAGCAGGCTCTCCGGGGTAACCTAAAAGGGGGGATAGCCTAAGTATGCTCTGCATGGGCAACCTTGCTCACTATGTCTGAGAGAGACAGGATGACACCTTTTCTCCCCCATCACTAGGTTCCCCTGTCTAAGAATGTGTTGCTAGCTAACCTGCTGCTTTCTTCCTAGGACTAGTAAGGATCCCTAGGGGCCTTTTGGAGAGTCCTACCTGGCCGGGGGTTTGAATCTGCCGCCTGTTTCTGCAGTCCTGGGTCTCCAGCAGCGCGGCTCCTCCATGTTCCTCCTGTTCCGGCATACGCGCGCGCGCGTGCACGCGCACGTCTTATAGACGTTTTTCGCGCCGTTCAGACAGGAGGGCGGGGGGGGGGGGGCGTGCCTGCGGCGTCATACAGGGGCGCGCCTTGTGCTGTTATAGACAGCAGGCATTGTCAGTGCTCAGTCTGAGGCTGATTTCAGAAGGAGAGGACGCAGAGCGGCAGAACAGTGACTCCCGGTGGCGGAAGAGGGGTAGTACATGCTGGACTTTGTTCCAATGCCTTTTTTGTTAAGCCAAGAAATTACCCTTTTTGCAGCAGGTTGGAGGCTGGCAAACTAAGTTTGGGGTCACTGTATGTTTTAAAAAAGAAAATATATATAATATATATTTAAAAAAAAAGAGAAAAACATACGGGATCCCATCAGTTTTTGGGCATTAGTGATCTATTGTCCCCTAAGCTCTGGTTTTGTACTCCTGGCCACTACAGTCTGTTGTGTGGGCGGAGTCCCTCGATTTTGTATTATGGCTTCCAAAGGTTCGGGGTCAAAGGGTACAAAAAAGACCAAAAAACAAAGGGGTTCCCCTTCTGATTCTGATGATATGCCGATACTTTCCCCGCAACTTATTAACATAAAGAGCGCCTTGGATGAGCCATTAGGGGGATCTGGTGCGGAGGCTGGCCCAGATCAGCCCAGCCCTGTGTTTATCACAGAGGAGATGCTAGCCGTATCCCTAGGGGGGCTAGAAGAGAGAATAGCAGCATTGATCGCTAGAGCTATTCCTGGTAAGAAACGGGTTAGATCCCCATCACCAAGAGGTGTATCCTCAGATGCTGAGATTCTCTCTCCGGAGGAATTGGAATCACAGGAGGATCAACTAGACCTGAACCAAGAGGGTTCAGGGATTGAGGGATCTGCCTCTGAGGAACCATTTTCAGACTCCCAGACAGAAAGACTGTGGGTACAGTCTTTGACGGACATGGTCCGCTCGGCATTTAGTTTACCATTGCCAGAGCCTCAGGTTCCTCCGGTATCCTCTCTGGGCTCCTTGAAAGCTCCGTTAAGCAACGCAGTTTTTCCGGTCCATCCTCTCTTGGAGGAATTGATCTTTCGGGATTGGGTACGGCCGGACAGGATTTTTCTGCCACCGAAAAGATTTGCGGTCATTTACCCCATGGAGGAAAGATTCTCCAAGAGGTGGAGGCTCCCAGTAGTGGATGCAGCCATCTCATGTGTGAATAAATCACTAACTTGCCCGGTGGAAAACATACATATGTTTAAAGATCCGGTTGATAAAAGGTTAGAGACACTTTTAAAAGCATCCTTTGCTACGGCAGGAGCAGTGGTACAGCCAGCTGTGGCTGCGATTGGTGTTTGTCAGGCCTTAAAAGACCAGACAAAAGAAATGTTAAAGGACATGCCTACCCAACAAGCAGAAGAGTTTTCTGACATTCCCAGAGCTCTGTGTTTTGCTGTAGATGCTATAAAAGATTCCATCCAGCAGGCCTCTCGTTTATCACTATTTTTGGTGCACATGAGAAGGCTCTTATGGTTGAAGAACTGGGCGGCGGAGCCCCCATGCAAAAAGCTTCTGGCAGGGTTTCCCTTCCATGGAGGACGACTCTTCGGAGAGGATCTGGATAAATATATTCAGACTATTTCAAATGGCAAGAGTACCCTTTTACCGGTCAAAAAGACATTCCGGGGTCCTACATTTAAAAGGCAGCTTTTTCCTGTCTCGGGGCCCTCAAATTCCAGGCAGTATCGACGGCCGCCTGCACGATCCAACGTTAACAGTAGATCGCAGGGACAGGCCCCTGGGGGTAAGAGGCCATGGTATCGCAAGCCGACAAAGACAGCCCCTAAGTCTGCCTTATGAAGGGGCGCCCCCACTCTCGCGGGTGGGGGGAAGGCTTCGTTTCTTCTCAGAAGTTTGGGAAGCCAAGATCCCCGACAAATGGGTCCGGGCATCTGTAACCACAGGCTACAGACTGGAGTTTCTAAGGTATCCTCCGCCTCATTTTCAAGAATCAAGGCTACCAAGGGATCCAGCAAGGAAGGCCTCATTGCTGGCAGCTTTGGATCACCTGCTCTGCCAGGACGTAATAATAGAGGTGCCAGCCCAAGAGCAAGGGCTAGGTTTCTATTCCAATCTCTTTGTCATACCAAAGCCCAACGGCGATGTCAGGCCAATCTTGGACCTAAAGAGGTTAAACGGTTACCTAAGGGTTCGTTCCTTCCGGATGGAATCCATCCGGTCAGCAGCCGCCGCGCTTCAGAAGGACGATTTTCTGGCCTCCATAGACATAAAGGATGCTTACCTTCATGTACCAATCTTTCAGTCGCATCAAAGATTTTTACGCTTCGCGGTGGGGCAGCGACACTTCCAATTCAGGGCGCTCCCCTTCGGGCTGGCCACGGCCCCCCGGGTATTCACGAAGATCCTAGCCCCAGTTCTGGCCAATTTTAAGGATCCAAGGGGTCACAGTCCTAGCATACTTGGACGACCTTTTAATCATAGATCACTCACGGCCGGGTCTGCAAAAGGCAGTAAACCTCACGGTTCGGTACCTCGAAGAATTCGGCTGGGTCCTAAACCGGGAAAAGTCAGCGTTCCAGCCTACAAAGCAGTTGGAATACCTCGGCATGAGGTTAGACACAGAACAGCAAAGGGTGTTCCTGCCCCTGGTAAAGATCGAGGCTATCAAGGGGTTGGTTCAGTTGGTTCTAAACAAGAAAAAACCAACTATTCGCCTGTGTATGCGAGTACTAGGCAAGCTAGTGGCCACGTTCGAGGCAGTACCATACGCTCAGATCCACACTCGCGTCCTACAGGCAGCCATTCTAGCAGCCTGGGGCAAGAGGGCACATGCCTTAGAGTCCCCTTTGACGCTATCATCAAGGGTCCGACAAAGCCTGGCCTGGTGGTTGAACCCCCAGAATCTTCTAAAGGGAAAATCCTTCAGCCCTGTTGTCTGGAAGGTAGTTACCACAGACGCCAGCCTGGCAGGCTGGGGGGCGGTCTTCGAGGGGTTCTCTCGCCAGGGAACTTGGGTGAAAGCAGAGAGGCAGCTCCCCATCAATATCTTGGAGATCAGAGCTGCTCGCCTAGCCCTTCTGGCATGGACCTCCAGATTAAAGGGGTTCCCGGTGAGAATCCAGTCAGACAATGCCACGGCGGTGGCATACATAAACCACCAAGGGGGAACCAGGAGTCGGGCCGCTCAGAGGGAGGTGAGCTTGATTTTTCAGTGGGCAGAGGTTCATGTACCCTGCATTTCAGCGATATTCATTCCCGGAGTGGACAACCTGCAGGCAGACTTCTTAAGTCGCCAGAGTCTGTTGCCAGGGGAGTGGTCTCTGCATCCCCAGGTCTTTCAGACAATCTGCCAGAGGTGGGGAATGCCAGACGTAGATATAATGGCATGCAGGTTCAACAAGAAACTAGACAGGTTCGTGTCTCGAACGAGGGATCCTATGGCCTGCGGAACCGATGCGTTGGTTTGCCCTTGGCATCAATTCAAACTTCTATATGCATTCCCTCCGCTACAGTTACTCCCTCGCCTGTTGCGCAAGATCAGAGTGGAGCACAAGCCAGTCATTCTAGTAGCTCCGGCTTGGCCCCGGAGGACTTGGTACTCACTAGTCCTGAAGATGGCAGTGGGAGACCCTTGGACTCTTCCTCTACAACCAGACCTACTCTCACAAGGCCCGATCCTCCACCCTACATTACGGCGTCTAAATTTGACGGCCTGGAGGCTGAATCCCTGATTCTCAGGGGTAGAGGTCTGTCTAGGCAGGTAATTCCTACCCTGATTAGGGCTAGAAAGCCGGTCTCCAGGGTGATTTATTACAGGGTGTGGAGGAACTACGTAGGCTGGTGTGAATCCAAAAGATGGAATTCCCGCAAATATACTATTGATAGGGTGTTAAGTTTTCTCCAGCTAGGAGTGGATAAAGGCCTGGCACTAAGCACAATCAAGGGACAGATCTCAGCTCTGTCAGTCTGGTTTCAGAGGCCGCTGGCCACCCACTCGCTGGTAAAGACCTTCTTACAGGGGGTCTTGCGTATTAATCCTCCTGTCAAGTCACCAATTTGTCCATGGGACTCAAATCTTGTCCTGTCCACTTTACAGAAACAACCCTTTGAGCCGTTGGCTGAGATTCCTTTAGTCTTACTGACAAGAAAGTTGGTTTTCTTGGTCGCCATAGTTTCGGCCAGGAGAGTGTCAGAATTAGCAGCCTTATCGTGTAAGGAACCATATCTCGTTCTGCATAAGGACAGGGCAGTTCTCCGGCCCCATCCTTCCTTTCTACCAAAGGTTATATCCAAATTTCACTTGAACCAGGATTTGGTACTTCCATCCTTCTTTCCAAAACCCACATCTAGAAAGGAGGGGTTGCTGCATACCTTGGATATTGTCCGGGCCATGAAGGCCTATCTTAAAGCTACAGAAAAGATCCGGAAAACAGATGTGTTGTTCGTTCTACCAGATGGCCCCAAGAAGGGGCAGGCAGCTGCAAAATCCACCATCTCGAGATGGATTAGACAATTAATCATTCAAGCCTACGGTTTGAAGAGGTTGCCTCCTCCTTTGTCGGTAAAGGCCCATTCTACCAGGGCCATGGGCGCCTCCTGGGCAGCACACCATCAGATCTCTATGGCTCAGATATGCAAGGCAGCGACGTGGTCATCAGTCCACACGTTTACAAAGTTTTATCAACTAGACGTGAGAAGGAATGCAGATTCTGCCTTTGGACAGGCAGTACTACAGGCTGCAGTTTGAGATCCTCGGGATCAGAAGCACCCTTGGTTGTAAAAAAAAAAAAAAAAAAAGGAAAAAGTTTTTTCTTGACTAAGTTGGAATTATTATTATTATTTGAGTTTATCTCTAAATTGAATCCTTCTTTGGAAGATGTCTCCCTCCCCTCATTAAAGCATTGCTTTCGGACATCCCACATAGTAATGAATATGCCGCTCTGTGTCCCGTGATGTACGAGAAAGAAAAAGGGATTTTTAAATACAGCTTACCTGTAAAATCCTTTTCTTGGAGTACATCACGGGACACAGAGCTCCCACCCCTCTTTTGGGTGACCATTTTGGGAGGCATACTGCTTGCTACAAAACTGAGGGACTCCCTCTAGGGGAGGGGGTTATATAGGGAGGGGACTTCCTGTTTGAGATTGCCAGTGTCCACACCTGAAGGTACTCCATATAACCCACATAGTAATGAATATGCCGCTCTGTGTCCCGTGATGTACTCCAAGAAAAGGATTTTACAGGTAAGCTGTATTTAAAAATCCCTTTTTTTTTTTACACTTTTTTTTTTATTATTACTTTTATTCCTATTACAAGGAATGTAAACATCCCTTGTAATAGGAATGTGTGTGACAGGTCCTCTTTATGGAGAGATGCAGGGTCAATAAGACCCCACACCTCTCCTCCAGGCTGGAAACCATGAGATCGGTGAAAAAAATTCACCAATCTCATGAATACTGTGGCTTAGTAGCCACAATCGTGGCTTTGTTTACTTACGGGTCCTCCGACGGTCATAGAGATGACTGGTGACCATCTGGTCACCAGTCATCTCTATACTTCCTGCAAGCGCCGGACGATTCATTCTCCGGGCCGCCGATGGCACGGGAGAGCCCGGAGAAGCACCGGATGGCGGCGGGAGGGGGATGTCCCCTCCCGCCGCCTGTAAGAACGATCAAGCGGCGGAACCGCCGCTATGATCGTTCTTATGTTGTGCAGAATCGCCGGCACAAGAGATGGATATCTGGAGGATGCCTCTCACTGCAGGCATCATTCAGATATCCCCCCCAAAGTCCAGGACATCATATGACGTCCACTCTGGATGGGAGAGACACATTGTGGACGTCATATGACGGTGGTTGGTATTTAAGGGGTTAAAGAAATCTGCTGAGCTGGCCAGAACCATCTGTGGAGGGAGTTTATTCCACATTTTCACAGCTCTTACTGTGAAGACACCTTTCTGTATTTGGAGATTAATTTTTTTAATTTTTTTTTCCTCTAGACGTAAAGAGTGCCCCCTTGTCCTCTGTGGTGACCTTAAAGTGAATAACTCAACACCAACTCAACTCAACACCAAGTTCACTATATGGACCACTTATGTTTTTATACATGTTAATCATATACCCTCCGTAATCTCCTCTTCTCAAGAGGGAATCAATTCTGTTCCTTTAATCCTTCCTCATAGCTGAGCTCCTCCATGCCTATTTTCAGTTTGGATGCCCTTCTCTGCACTTTCTCCAGTTCCTCGATATTATTTTTGAGAACTGGGGCCTAAAACTGAACTGCATATTCCAGATGAGGTCTTACTAATGATTTGTACAGGGGCAAAATTATATCTCTCTGCCTGGGGTTCATGCCTCCCTTAACCACTTAAGACCCGGACCAATACGCTGGCAAATGACCCAAGGGGTTTTTGCGATTCGGCACTGCGTCGCTTTAACAGACAATTGCGCGGTCGTGCGACGTGGCTCCCAAACAAAATTTGCGTCCTTTTTTTCCCACAAATAGAGCTTTCTTTTGGTGGTATTTGATCACCTCTGCGGTTTTTATTTTTTGCGCTATAAACAAAAATAGAGCGACAATTTAAAAAAAAATGCAATATTTTTTACTTTTTGCTATAATAAATATCCCCCAAAAATATATAAAAAAACATTTTTTTTCCTCAGTTTAGGCCGATACGTATTCTTCTACATATTTTTGGTAAAAAAAATCGCAATAAGCGTTTATCGGTTGGTTTTCGCAAAATTTATAGCGTTTACAAAATAAGGGATAGTTTTATTGCATTTTTATTAATTTTTTATTTTTTTACTACTAATAGCGGCGATCAGCGATTTTTTTCGTGACTGCGACAATATGGCGGACACTTCGGACAATTTTGACACATTTTTGGGACAATTGTCATTTTCACAGCAAAAAATGCATTTAAATTGCATTGTTTACTGTGGAAATGACAGTTGCAGTTTGGGAGTTAACCACAGGTGGCGCTGTAGGGGATGTGTGCCCTAATGTGTGTGTTTACAACTGTAGGGGGGTGTGGCTGTAGGTGTGACGTCATCGATCGCGTCCCCCTATTACAGGGATGACGCGATCGATGCTCCGGCCACAGAGAAGCACGGGGAAGCCGTGTGTACACACGGCTCTCCCCGTTCTTCCGCTCCAGGGACGGATCGCCGCACTGCAGCGGCGATCGCGCCCGCGACCCACGGCTGGGTACTAAAACCAACGTATATATACGTTGATGTGCCCAGCCGTGCCATTCTGCCGACGTAAATGTGCAGTAGGCGGTCCTTAAGTGGTTAATACAAGAAATAACTTTGCTCACTTTGGAAACTGCAGCTTGGCATTGCATCCCATTATTGAGCTTATGATCTTCCAAAACCCCCAGATCCTTCTCCACCGTTGATTCCCCCAATTGTACTCCAATTGTACCCCACTAATATATATGATGCATGCATATTCTTAGCCCCCAAGTGCATAACTTTACATTTATCAACATTAAACCTTACTTGCTACTTAGTTGCCCAATTAGAGCATTGAGGTCAGTTTGAAAATTGGAGACATCCCGTAAGGACGTTATTCCATTGCATAGCTTGGTGTCATCTGCAAAGACAGAAATGCTACTTTTAATCAAAGACCCAATATCATTTATAAAGATATTAAAAGTAAGGATCCCAACACTGAACCTTGGGGTACACCACTGATAACTTTAGACCATTCAGAGTAAAAATCATTAACCACTACTCTCTGAATACTGTCTTTTAGCCAGTTTTCTGTCCATGTACAAAAAGATCTTTCCAAGCCTATAGACTTTACCTTACAAATGAGCCGTATGTAGGGAACTGTGTTAAGCGCTATTGAAAAAACCAAGTATACCACATCCACCGCAACCCCTCTGTCCAGGGTTTTACTTACCGTATTTTTCGGACCATAAGACGCACCTGACCATAAGACGCACCTAGATTTTAGAGGAGAAAAATTTGAAAAAAAAAGATTCTGATCCAAATGGTGTACTGAAGTATTTGGCTGAGCTGGGAACCTGGTCAGTGTTACCAGTTACTGTAAATTCCTTATTACTCCTTATTACTGTAAAGTCCGTTTTTTTTAATAATGCCACAACTATTGTACTGTATTTCTTGCTGTATGCTGTATTCTGTATGGGTTATAGATGCTGTCCTGATGCATGTGAGAAAGCAACCAATGATCTTACACCATTATGGTCAGCTGACTCAGGGGTCAGCTGACTCAGGAGATCACTGAGTGCACGGAGCAATACGTGGTGACGCCTTGTGGGCGTAGCTCCGTGCACTGAACATGGCGCAATGCTTCCTGGGGCTTCCTCTCCGTAGCCCGCTTCCCATGCCGCCATTACACAGCCCGTCCATGCCGCTACAATCCACCGTGTCGCCGTGAGCCCGCTGATGGCTCGGCTGCCTGCCTGCTATGCGGTATGTTAAACGGCGGTGACGGGGGGCCTGTACATTTCATATTCGGACTATAAGACACAGAGACTTTTTTCCCCATATATTTGGGTGAAAAAAGTGCGTCTTATGGTCCGAAAAATACGGTACCTCCTCATAAAAACAAATCAGGTTTGTTTGACAACTTCTGTCTTTCATTAATCCATGCTGTCTGTTGCTTAAAATATTTTTTCCCAGCAAGAACTCATCTATGTGGTCTTTTCTTAAACTATTTGTGATGAAAAAAAAACGTTGTTTTATCTCATGAAACAAAACAACGTTTTTCAAACTTCATTTTAAAAAACAACGTTGCCTACACACCATCGTTTTCTGAAAATTCTCCAGCAAAGCGCGGTTATGTACACCACGTTCGACGGCACTCTGTTCCATTGAAGCTTCCGTCTCATAACTTTCTTCTGAGCATGCACGGGTTTAAAAACGTTGTTTTAAACGTCGTTTTAGCCCACACACGATCATTTTTTATGACACAAAAAACGACATTTAGAAAAACAACACAAAAAATTCAAGCATGTTCGAATTTTTTTTTGGTCGTTTTTCAGAAGACATAAAACAACGTTTTGCCCACACACGATCATTTTAAATGACGTTTTTTAAAACTTTGTTTTATTTCATCACAAAAAACGACCGTGTGTACGCGGCATCAGTCTTCCAAAACATAACACAATTTCAGAAGTACCCCATCCCAACCCATGTCCCCAATGATTTTCTGGTAATTCTATAATGTTTCCACTGTATCCTGTTCTCAGAACTATATTGCATACCTCTAACATTGTCAACATTACCTATTTCCCAAACGTTTCATATATAAAATGTTTGTCTATTTTACTTTTCTTTCTCCCCTTATTGCTTAGAATTTTTGTTACACTCTTTTCTTTCCATCATTTGTAAATTGGTAATTCAAATTCATCATTATCTTTAATTTATGTCATACTGTCATTTCTTTTATCATTCTTCAGTATGATAACTGTTTCAATAAAGACATAGGGAAGAAAACTATTATGTCACAACTTAATTCTTCGTTTATTATAATTGGGTATAAATTAATCCTTTTATTTCTGCAGCACATTTACTATAGAGGATACATAAGATACAATAATAGCCTTGAAAATACATTATTACAAGCTGTATTGTGAATTCTTTTGCAGGTGTTGAGGATATGGGATGTTCATCATCAAGTGTGCATACAACGTTTAGCTGGAATCTTCCCCAAAACGTTGGAATTTCAATTAACCTTCTATTTCTATGAGCCCCACGGACGTCTCTTTTTGTCATTCAACAATCAGTTGGCAGTTCTAGAAATGAAGAGTGAGGCTAGCAAAAGAGTGACAAGCCATGAGAAACCAGTAACGTGCGTACTGTACAACTCGACTTTTAAACAGGTAAGCTTTAAATGCAAGTCACAGATTTGTGTAATACAGTCAGGTGTGTGTGTCATGTAGGAGGAATGTAATGAGAGCAGATGCTGAATAATACAGACAGATTCATTTATAGAATTCGCTCAGATCAATAGCACATCATTGGTTTAGTTGGTGGTACCTGACCTCTATAGCACAGTCATCATTACTACCCACTGTGCTACTGATTGGGATCATCAAGCTCATTATATCCACATATCTTAGTGTACTATTGTTTCAGACAGTTAAATGCTAGAACATTCTTGAACAGGGAAGATTGCAGAAAATTGTACAACTGTGAGGCTGAATTTGATGAATGCAATTGTACAGTAACAAAAAACAATTAAAATGATTCTACATGCATTTGATTTTATATCAGCTTCCTCTAGTCCCATACACAGCCTGTGAAAGGGGGTCCAATACCAAATAACACTGTACCAATATGCACAATGCTGCCCATTCTGTAAGCATGCTTACAGGAGGAGAAAGCAGGGTAATGACTCATGAGACCACTTCTGCTCCTTCACAACCCAATCAGCAGCCTGGGGATGCCCTCTGGACCAAGTGACGGTCCAGGACTTCCATAGAGGTCCAGGATCTGGCTGGTAAGGATGCCTGGATTAAAAGAAAAGCTGATCTAATTGGAAATCTTTTGGCAGATATGACGGTTCACATTCAAGTATTTTGATCATATTTGTTTCATGCATGCCTTAAAGCACAACAAAAAACAAAATGTAGTATGTTTCAGCATACCAATCCTAGACCACTTGGCTTCTGGGGCAAGTTTTTGCACAAATGTTAAAATCTGCTTTCTTGCTAGAAATTACTGTAACACCCCCCCCCCCACACACACACACACACACACACACAACAAGTACAGTATATATTTTCTGAAAGTGGAGACCCTGGAGAATAAAATGGGGGTATTTGCAATTTTTTATGTTGCACGATATTTGCGCAGTTATTTATCAAATGCATATTTTCAGGAAAACATTTACTAAAATTTATTTTAGTGCAAACAAACACAATATCATACCCAATTTTTTTGGAAAATATAAAAGATTGGATTGTTTTAAGTGAATAGATACCAGACTTGTCAAGGCTTAAAATTATGCACACCTGTGGAATCGCAAAAATCGATGATACCCAAAATTCTCCATAGGGGACACTTTAAATGCCTTTAAAGGTTATCAGTTTAGTGGAAACTGAACTATGGGCCTACAATTATTGCTCTCATTCCGACATACCCCACGATATCTCACAAGTGTGCCACAATAGATGTTTACATATACATTGTTCCTCTACACTGAGCTTTTTTTTTTCATGGGGTGTGTTTTATTTTTATTTTTATGCAATCTTTTTATTTTGTTTTGTATCTTTATTGATATCTTAAGGAGGCTGACAAGCTATGTAATAGCATGGGTACCTGACAAGTTCTCTTTTTTCTGTAACTGCTGGAGCTCAGCTTTAATTTTTTAGTCAGGTCCATCTTAATCTGCTAGTCTAATGCCTCGTACACACGGTCGGACTTTTGACCGTGCAAAAGTCCACCGTGAGTCCGTCAGAAGTCCGACAGAAATAAAGAGAACAGGTTCTCTATCTAAGGTCCATCGGACCTCCGACAAAAAAAGTCTGATGGAGGCTTCACACGGGTAGACTTTTCACACAGCCGGCCATATGTATGAGGCAAAACACTACCCTCTCACCAGATTGACAATGCTTCCAAGGGGGTCTCTGTTGTTCCTCCATCCAGAGTGGAGACACCCTAAATCAACCCATAGATGATTCAAATTTCTTTCCTTCCACCACAGGGACGCAGGGAGTAGAGTTGAGCGGACACCTGGATGTTTGGGTTCGACGGGTTCGGCCGAACTTCGAAAAAAAGTCTGGGTTTGGGACCCGAACTTGCCCCCGAACCGGAAACCCCATTGAAGTCAATGGGGACTATAACTTTTGAGTACTAAAATGTCTCTAAAAAAGTAATGGAAAGGGCTAGAGGGCTGCAAATGGCAGCAAAATGTTGGTAAGAGCATGGCAAGTACTCTGCAAACAATTGTGGATAGGGAAATAACTTAAAATAACATAAAATACATAAAAATAAAAATAAAATAATCCTGACCTAGGAGAACAAGGTCCATATGGAGTACGAGGTTGAGATGGCGGTGAATATGGCGATGTAGGTGGAAGCGGAGTTGGAGGAGGATGAGGTAGCCAACACAGGTTTTTGTTTTTAATTTATTTATTTTTTAAATTAGGGTACACTCCAAAAGAGTGAGAAAGATCAAAAATACAAGAATGGCTGGGTAAGGCCGGTATACGTGTCTATTCTGCACAAGGTACGGACAAGTCCTGTGGGATCCATGCCTGGTTCATTTTAATGAAAGTGAGCTTGTCCACATTGGCTCTGTATCTAGTAACAGTAACAGTATCTAAAGTGTTTATCTCACACGTACAAATATGGAGGAAACACTGCAAAATATATATATTTGTTTGCCCTAAATGGGTGTTTTTTGAATAGCACAATAGAAGAACAGTATCTAAAGTGTTTATCTCACACGTACAGATATGGAGGAAACACTGCAAAATATATATTTTTTTTTACCCTAAATGGGTGTTTTTTGAATAGCACAATAGAAGAACAGTATCTAAAGTGTTTATCTCACACGTACAGATATGGAGGAAACACTGCAAAATATATATTTTTGTTGCCCTAAATGGGTGTTTTTTGAAAAGCACAATAGAAGAACAGTATCTAATGGGTGTATCTCGCACGTACAGATATGGTGAAACCACTGCAATTTTTTTTTTTTCCCCCTAAATGGATGTTTTTTGAATAGCACAATAGAAGAAAAGTATCTAAAGGGTGTATTTCACAGTAACATATGCAGTGCTGGTGTAATTTGATTTCTGAAGTAGGACTGACTCCTATCTATTTCTCTCCCTAAAACCAACACCAGGAACCTTTCCCTAAAGTATCTAAAGCAGAGTGACTTGCTGTGCTATGTAGATCGCTGAGTAATTTTATTTCTGAAGCAGGACTGAGTCTGACTCCTATCTAATTCTCTCCCTCAGAGCAGCAGTAGCGCCAGCCTTTCCCTACCCTATCTAAAGCAGAGTAACGTGCTGTGCTATGTGCCTCTAGCTTATATAGAGGCTGGGTCACATGCTGCACTGGCCAATCACAGCCATGCCATTAGTAGGCATGGCTGTGATGGCTTCTAGGTCACACAAGTTAAACAAATGTTGATTGGCTGCCCTGCAGCGCGCCATTACATTGCCGAACACCAAACTCGAACCCGAACTTACAGTAAATTGTTCGGGTTCGGTTCCGGGTACCAAAAATCCAGTTACAGTTCGGGTTCACTCAACCCTAGCAGGGAGCCTTCCAGGCCAGCAGTACACAATGATTACTGCTAGCAGCTATAGCCACTGGCAGTAATCGCATGTAAAAAGTCCAACATGCTGGTTGTACTCAAGTCGATTGATGGATAGACTTGGGTACAATCAGCATGCCCATACATGAACCAAATGATGGGTGGTCCTTGCTGAACCGGCCGAATTTCAATCCATGTATGGTCAGCTTAAGACAATGGGGGTTATTTACGAAAGGCAAATCGACTTTGCACTACAAGTGCAAACTTCAAGTACATAGTGCAGTCGCTGTAGATCCGACATGCAAGGAAAAAAAACAGCATTTTAGCTTGCACATGATTGGGTGATAAAATCAGCAGAGCTTCCCCTCATTTTAGATCTACCCCTCAGATTTACCGCGACTGCACTTAAAAGTGCACTGTCAGTGCAATTTCAAGCTCATTGCACTTGTAGTGCAAAGTGGATTTTCCTTTAGCAAATGACCCCCAATGTGTTACTTGTCTGACCACTAAATAAAAATAAAGGGAAAAAAGCCCCCAAAAAAGGAAACTAAAATGAATAGAGTATAGCCATCAGTATACAGTATATTCATTTTATGTTTTTTTTGCAACATAATCCTTTAATTAGCATGATTCCTCAGTGGACATTGTGAGAATACAATACAAACAGGATAATCCACTGTTAAAAACCATGCTGCCGAGCTAAAAAACCTTTCTCAAGTGACATCCTACTGCTTTCAATGATCATCTACAGTGTAAACTATCTATATAATTTCACTTAGATTGAAGGAGAAAGGCTTGTCATTGTGCTAAGTGTGCTCTACTTAAACACAGCTTGCATGCAAAATAGACATGCATGGCTTGTGTTTGTTTTGAAAGCACATCTAAACCTTAAAAGAATGACATTTAGTTTGCCAAGCTCCACATAGTACAAACAATTTCAATTGTTTTAATTTTTTTCCATAAATTGTGTTTTTCCTCTTTTTTCATCCTCTTTTGCTGTGCTTTGCATTGATGTGCAGCGATTTCCTCCAGCCCTTCTCAGCCACTTCCTGTCTACATGCACTCACCCCAACATCACCTGCATGCCTTCTCTCTGGATCAGGTTTAGTGGACTGCATCTGCACAGTGGGGTTGATTTACTAATAATGGAGAGTGCAAAATATGGTGCAGCTGTGCATATTAACCAATCTGCTTCCAACTTTGGCTTGTTCAATTAAAGGGGTTGTAAAGGTAAATGTTTTTTCACCTTAATGCATCCTATGCATTAAGGTGAAAAAACATCCGATGGTAACGCCCCCCCCCCCCCCCCGAGCCCCCGTTTTACTTACCCGACATTCAAAAGTCCAGGGCGCGTCCATGTGATCCTCTTCGGTTCCCAGCCTGGCCGTTGATTGGCTAGGCTGGGCGGATTGATAACAGCGGAGCCATTGGCTGGCGCTGCTGTCAATCACAGAGGATGACGCCACCGCTGTATCACAGGAACGCGCTCGCAAAAGCTTTCCACCATGCGAGCTCGCTCGCATGAAGGTAGAAAGCTTTTGAGAGTAGGAGCTGAGACAGCTGCTGAGGGACCCCAGAAGACAGGGTTAGGGAACACTGTGTGCAAAACAAACTGTACAGTGGAGGTAAGTATAACATGTTTGTTATTTAAAAAAAAAAAAACAATTGCCTTTAGTGACCCTTTAAGGAGGCTGATTGGTTTTTATGCAGAGCAGCACCAGCTCAAGTTTTAGAAAATCAACCCCAAGGTGTGTTGGCATGGTTGCTTGAGGATTCCTCCTGGGGAACATGTGACAAGGTGACAAAGCAAGGGCACAATTGTCATTGTATAATAGGAAGTGCCCGAAAAGGGTCCTTTATTGCAGGATCACCTAATACTAGTTCATCAAAGCTGCAGAGTTATGTAGCGCTACCGCCGGAGGAGCCGCTGGTTAGATTTGGGATCGGCGTATTTAAGTTACCTATGTGTTGGTGTCTAGGGGAGAAGATAGTGATGAGATCAGTAATAGAATGTCCAGACCATTGGTTGATGTTTTCAATGCTTTATTTCTGGTCCAACACGACCAACAGTCAACTCGAGGTAGATAGAGTAGATTGGTGAAAAAAGAGTAACCTTGCAGATACAGGCTGTGGATAATAGAAGCAGTCCTGCCTCCAACGAATGTGTTTGTCTCGTCGCCACTCCAGCCGGAGTGGGTATAGCGCCCCTGGACAGGTCCCTCTCACAGGCCTGGCAGCCAAAAAGTCACTAATGATTGCTGAGAAGGAACAAGTCTCTGTCACCGACTTGGCTCTAATAGAATTTGGTTTAGTAAAGGGTCTCTGCCACAGGCCCAGTACTCAGGAACATGAACGTAGAGCGAATCCTCTCAGTCAGTAATTTTGGGGCCACCGACTGACAGTTTGCAGCAGACAACCTGTCAGTGTTCGGTACCCAGATCTGCCTCCGGGCTCACCTCAGACCGACTCCCCACCGAACAGCAAATCCAGCATGGGATCTTTTCGGTGTGGAACCCCAGTAAGTCACTGGCGCCCCATTGTAGTTTCAGTTGCTCTGAGCCATGAGGGCCCAGAATCAGGAACTCCGCGTAGCACGTGCGCCCCGGCCAGGTAGGCCATAGTGAACCCACGAAGAACCTCGGAAAATGCCACAGATATAACCCTCCCCAGCATGCCCCGCGAGAGAAACACTCCTCTAATTGGCTCTGTCTGAACCCCTCTGTCGCCACCTGCTGCTCAGAGATTAGGCTGCATCTCCAAAGCACAGAATGACCCACAGGACAATTCAGGGCTGACAGCAACCCAAATTTACCATAAATCAACCTGGGTGAGAGCAGATAAGTCTCTCACCCCACTAAATTTACAATAGCGTCCCCTCCTGAAAGTAAGGGGGTGCTACAGTTATAAATATTGAAAACGTTTAAAAAAACATTAACTTATTAAAGCTAGGGTTGCCACCTGTTCGGGATTCACGCGGACAGTCCGGGTTTTGAATCATGTGTTAGGTTTTCAGGCAGACTGAAACCCAGACACATTATTCAGACCGGGCTTTGGCTCCCCAAGTAAGCAAGATAGTCACACACAAATCTGTTGCTGTCCAGAAGCTGCTAGCGGCTGTCTGGGTGCAGGTTCGGCATCACTGGGGGGGGGGGGCAGGGCGATGATATCAGCAAGAGAAATTTGGCCACACCCAATGTTCGCTGTGGCACGCTATACAAAATACATTACTACTCTCCTTGGGGCACCCAAAGGTGCCCCAGACCACTAAAGTGTTCGGGTTTGGCTTGAAGAAAAGGTGGCAACGCTAATTACAGCTTATGTGAAATGTCATCAATTTGGTAACCTAATACTATGAATACCAGTAGGGTACTGAAGACATAAAGGTATATACAATAAGCTCATTCATTGTTGGTTACCCATCTAGCAATTTGCAACTCTAGTATCAAAGACTCAATCTCATCCAAAGGGGTATATTATTCTTTCTAGTGCCCCAAAACTACTCATAGACATTGATGAATATGGATACAGATAGGAGAGATTTGACCTAGGCTACTGGGGGCATATAGGGGCAGACAGACAAGGACTGGCAATCACTAACCGACAAATATTGGCAGAAAGAAAACAGCAAATAGGGGCCTCTTAAGTTAGACTGTATTTGTTTAATAAACAATGAACATTAAATACTCAGATTGAAGTATCTTTACAAAGGCACAGTGAAGTTCAGCCTTTGTAAAGATACTTCAATGTAAGGTTTTAATATGCATTGTTTATTAAACAAATACAGTCTAACTTAAGCGGCGCCTATTTGCTGCTTTCATTCTACGTGTACTGGAGTGTGCTTCAACTCCCCCTGCAAGGCTGCCCTGGTAACACAGACTGTCATCTCACACAGAGCTATACAGCTCAAAGGACTCTTGTATGGACTTAAAGCGGGGGTTCATTATATTATATTCAGGCGCGTCACGAGTTGCCGAAAGAAGATGAACGTCGGTGCGCAGACGCCGTATAGAGCCGCACCAACATTCGGGTCCTCTTGGCAACTCGTGACGCGCTGTATGCGCCGGTCGGAAGGATGTCAATCAATTAGGAACGCCCAGTGCCGCAGATTACATACCCGGAAGCCGCGGTGAAAATTACGGTATGCCGTAATCTCTATCTCACAACTCGGCTGAATATAATGTTAAAAAAAATTGTTTTGGGTGAACCCCCGCTTTAAGTTACATTTCATATACTACAGCCTGTACCACTATTCCATGTACTTTTAGACATATATTGTCAGATGCTGATAGAAATATATGGAGACGTTAACCACTTGCCGACCGCTGCACGACGATATACGGCAGAATGGGGAGATGTAAACAAGGCATTTCCCTGTTCTGCCTAGTGACAGGAAAGTGATCTACTGCTCCTTGTCACCGGGAGCAGTGATCAATGTCGTGTCACTTGTAGCCCAGCCCCCACACAGTTAGAATCACTCCCTAGGACACACTTAACCCCTTCCATGCCAGTGTCATTTACACAGTAATCAGTACATTTTTATACCACTGACGCTGTATAAATAACAATGGTCCCAAAATAGCGTCAAATGTGTCCGATATGTTCGCCATAATGTCGCAGTCACGATAAAAATCGCAGATCGCCGCCATTACTAGTAAAAAAAAATAATAATAATAAAAATGCTATAAATCTCTCCCCTATTTTGTAGACGCTATAACTTTTGCACAAACCAATCAATAAACACTTATTGTGATTTTTTTTTACCAAAAATATGGTATATTGTTGGGGATATTTATAATAGCAAAAAGTAAAATATATTGCTTTTTTTTCAAAATTGACGCTTTTCTGTTGTTTATAGCGCAAAAAATTAAAGTCGCAGAGGTGATCAAATACCACCAAAAGAAAGTTCTATTTGTGGGAAAAGAAGGACGTCAATTTTGTTTGATTGCAACCTCGCACGACCGCACAATTGTCAGTTAAAGTCATGCAGTGCCAAATCGCAAAAAGTGCTCTGGTCAGAAAGGGGGTAACAGGCACAGAATGACATATTGGCTTACACAGACCGAAGGGGCAAACAAAGTGACAGATATTGGCGCATTGCTAGATCAAGGCAGAGACAGAGGAGGCACCCAGCTAGGGCTCTGTAGGGGGGGGGAGGTTGGGGCTTAAGCCTCTCCTGCCACTGTACCAATAAATTGGCACCACTGTGCCATCAAACGCAGCTACTGTACCCATAAATTGCTGCCAGTGTGCCCATCAATTGCCGCTACTGTGCCCCATCAGTTGCTGCCACTGTGCCCATCCGGCTCTAAATCAGGCACTTAAAAAAAAAAAAACCCTGCTATAATTCAGGAGCCCGGCGCCGGAAAAGGGGCTGGACACCGGAATAGGGGGCGACACGACAGTGGCGACCATAGATAGATTCATGCAATGCATGAATCTATCTATGGTGAGAGAGAAGTGGCGGAGAGAGGGGGCAACACTCCTGCGCCCTTTATGGACGCGACGCCACTGCTGTGTATTGCAAGTGCACTTCAATGGAAATCGAGAAGCTCTGAAATGAGGGGAAGCTCTATCATCCAATCATGTGCAAGCAAAAAAAAAAATGTTCCTTGAGTATTCTTTGCAAAGAGAAGCTTTACCTTAATTACTAAGCTCTGTAGCAAGTGCACAGTATATTTGCCTTTAGTAAATTAACACCAATGTCTTTTAAAATGTGGTAATGGCTTGCATTTTAAATCTTAATATGCTAACCATATTATTATTCTAGTGAAATATCATTTTTCCACCACTTCTCAGGTAATCAGTTCAGACACAGGATCAACGATTACTTTCTGGATGATAGACACAGGACGGAAAATCAAACAATTTGCAGGCTGTCATGGAAATGCGGAGATTAGCACTATGGCTTTAGATGCAAGTGAAACCAGGCTGCTAACAGGGAGCACTGATGGAACCGTAAAGGTGAGGAAAACGTGATTTACAATATGTTACAGATCTCTGTTTGTTCACTGGGTTTACCCACGCTGTTAGTCAGTGATAGATGTAAAACAAATTTATACATGGTATGGTTATAAGTCTATAAACATGTCATAATGGCTACCCGGGCTCATTTCTCATTCAAGAGCAGAAATGGGGCACATGCCAAATCCTAAAGATTCAGATGTTTGGCACCAGTGATGAACTTGTGGATCATGCTTTGAAAACCCTGTAACACTTGCAGAGGTGATAATCATATAAGTCAATTTTCCATCCTGTCTCAATGATATCTCAGCTGTCAACAATAGCCAGGGAGAGTGAATTCCTGGCACAAAAAGGCCAAGTACCATAAGGTTTGGTCTAAAATAACCTGAGTGGGCCAATGCAAGTGCTGAATATCTGACAAATTAGAGGGTTTAAAGCAATTTTTATATTTTAATATGTTTATCAATAAAAAATGACTGTGACAGTGACACATTCTTATTTTAGCAAGTTCTAAATATCCATTACAATATCAGATTAAACCTGGTATGCATATAATCAGGGTTTCCATAGGGGGCAAACAAATATCTCACCCAATTACTTTCCATCTACTAAACTCACACAGAAAGTTTGGAGTTTAACTCTTTCGCTGACAGAACTGTTTTTGCATTTTTGGCACACATGTTTCAAAAATCATTTTAGACCTGTAGATTACATAAACCCCCAAACATTATATATTTTCTGAAAGAAGAATATTGTGGTAGTTTCAATTTGTATGTCTAAAACACATTAAAGTGAAATTTTGGGGCAAACAAGCGCAATACACTACCCACATTTGTGATAAAATATAAAATTGCACCAAGTAAATAGACACCCAACATGTCAAAGCTTAAATTTGTGTGCACCTGTGAAATGGTGACTGTAATGGAACATCCCACACTCCGATTGATTGCTTGCGTCATATACCGCTTCCTATCAGTCTGGATATAGGTATCAGATATTCCAGCTGCCCTCAACACACAACGAGACGAGACTTGTTTGTGTGCTAAACATGGAGTGTTTATTAGAACCAAAATGCCAGTCCTATATACAGTTTAAAGAGGAGGTAACCAGAACATAAATTAACATGAGCTAATTAACTAAACATTTACCCAAACAAGGTGACTCCGAAATATGTTCTTTCAAGGTAGACATCCCGTCTCCTCTCACCTGCTATACAATACACATTATCATATATGAAAACACAGGACATCTTCACACAATAGCATGGTCAATTAGCACAGAGAACAGAGAAGTGATGGCATTAGCATATATAGTGCTGGAAGTGATGGCATTAGCATATAACATTATGAATGAGTCACTCTTACAATTAACCCGTTGAGTTCAGAATCAACAACCAGTAAATATATTCACAGATACCCTAGGATATATTGTGGATAATAATTACATAGTCCAAGATATCATTTCTCAGTCATCCTATGCCCCTAGTTGACATAGAATGATTTCATACATAAGAGGGTCCGAGTCTGTCACAGTGACAAACTTAACCACTTCAGCCCCGGACCATATTGCTGTCCAAAGACCAGAGCACTTTTTGCGATTCGGCACTGTGTCGTTTTAACTGACAATTGCGCGGTCATGCGTCATGGCTCCCAAACAAAATTGGCGTCCTTTTTTTCCCACAAATAGAGCTTTCTTTTGGTGGTATTTGATCATCTCTGCGGTTTTTATTTTTTGCGCTATAAACAAAAACAGAGCGACTATTTTGAAAAAAATGCAATATTTTTTACTTTTTTCTGTAAAAAATATCCCCCAAAAATATATATAAAACATTTTTTTTCCTCAGTTTAGGCCGATACGTATTCTTCTACATATTTTTCGTAAAAAAAATCGCAATTAGCGTTTATTGATTGGTTTGCGCAAAAGTTATAGCGTTTACAAAATAGGGGGTAGTTTTATGGCATTTTTATTATTATTATTTTTTTTACTAGTAATGGCGGCGATCAGTGTTTTTTTTCAGTACTGCGACCTTATGGCGGACACTTCGGACACTTTTGACACATTTTTGGGACCATTGGCATTTTTTTAGCGATCAATGCTATAAAAATGCATTGGATTACTATACAAATGCCATTGGCAGTGAAGGGGTTAACACTAGGGGGCGGGGAAGGGGTTAAGTGTGTTCCTATTTGTGTTCTAACTGTATGGGGGGGTGGACTTACTAGGGGGAATCACTGATCTTCCGTTCATACATTGTATGAACAGAAAATCAGCGTTTCCCCCGCTGACAGGAACGAGCGCTGTGTGTTTACACACACAGCTCCAGTTCCCCACTCTGTAATGAGCGATCGCGTGTGCCCGGCGGGCACACGCACGGGACTCGGGGGCGAGCGGGGGGCGCGCGCGCGGGCCGCCGGCGGCGCACACGCGCCCCCTAGTGGCCGTTGAAGGTGGCGACGTAGAGCTACGGGCTCTCGCGCACCCGTGCCGACCTGCCGCCGTATTACTGCGGCGGCTGGTCGGCAAGCGGTTAAGAAACCTACATTTTCTATAGGCAACACTTCAAAACCCTCTATAGGTCATCAGTTTAGTGCTATGGAGGAGATCTTGGGCTAGAATTATTGCTCTCACTCCAGTGTGCAAGGCAATATGTAATGTGTATTGCAATCAGTAACATGTATACAGTTGTGCTCATAAGTTTACATTTACGATTTATTGGTCATTTTTCAGTGAATATGAATGATAACACAAAAACACTTCTTTCACTCATGGTTAGTGTTTGGCTGAAGCCATTTATTATCAATCTACTGTGTTTACTCTTTTTAAATCATAATGACAATGTAAACTACCCAAATGACCCTGATCAAAAGTTTACATACCCTGAAATGTTTGGCCTTGGTAGAGACGCAGAAGGTGGCACACACAGGTTAAAAGGTTTTTTTCCCATATTTGTGGCTTTTTAAATCGCAATTACTGTCTGTGTATAAATAATCAATGAGTTTGTTAACTCTCACATGAATGCACTAAGCAGGCTAGGCACTGAGCCATGAAGAGGTAGAAAAGAACAGTCAAAAGACCTGCATAACAAGATAATGAAACTTTACAAAGATGGAAAAGGATATAAAAAGATATCAAAAGCCTTAAAAATACCAGTCAGTACTGTTTAATTACTTATTAAGAAGTGGAAAATTAGGGTCTCTTTTGATACCAAGCCAATGTCAGGTAGACCAAAAAAAATTGCAGCCACTACTGGCAGAAGAATTGCTTCAGGATACAAAGAAAACCCCACAGGTAACCTCAGGAGAAATACAGGCTGCTCTCCAAAAAGAAGGAACACAATTCAACGATACTTAAACAAAAAAGAGCTGCATGGTTGAGCTGCCAGAAGGAAGCCTTTACTGCGCCAATGCCACAAAAAAGCCAATGAGGCATGTCAAGGTGTTGTTGGGCATATTGTAACCAGACTTTTTTGTGGAACTTGTACAGTAAAGGCTTCTTTCTGGCAACTTGACAATGCAGCTCTTTTTTGTTCAAGTATCATCATATTGTGCTCCTTAAAAACAACCACACCATCTTTTTCCAGAGCAGCCTGCATTTCTCCTGAGGTTACCTGTAAGTTTTTCTTTGTATCCTGAACAGTCCCTGTCACAGTTGTGGCGGAAATCTCTCTTGATCTACCTGACCTTGGCTTGGTTTCAAGAGATCCCCAAATTTTCAAATTCCTAATAAATGATTGAACAGTACTGACTGGCATATCCAAGGCTTTGGATATCTTTTTATATCCCTTTCCATCTTTGTAAAGTTTCATTACCTTGTTACGCAGGTCTTTTGACTGTTCTTTTCTACCTCCTCATGGCTCAGTGTCTAGCCCAGACGTCTGCAACCTTTAAGACATAAAGAGCCACTTGGACCCGTTTCCGAAGGAAAAAAAAAAACTGGGAGCCGCAAAATCCAAAATATATGATATTATCAGATAAGATTCCACCTCCACATGCCCAGCAAATGCAATACTGTACAATATATGTACAGTATCGCATTTGCTGGGCATGTGGAGGTCGAATCGTATCTGATATAATTGATATTGTACAGTATTGCATTTGCTGGGCATGTGGAGGTGGAATCTTATCTGAATCTTATCTGATATTGTCAATATCAGATAAGATTCCACCTCCGCATGCCCAGCACATGCAATACTGTACAATATCAGATAAGATTCCACCTCCACATGCCATACTGTACAATATCAGATAAGATTCCACCTCCATATGCCCAGCAAATGCAATACTGTACAATATCAGACACTTCCAAACACATGCATGTCCTCACCTGCGCTGCTCTTACTGCTGTCTGTGTCATCTCGTCTCTCTCTCTCTCTCTTCGCACTGGGGCCTAGGTCGGTGCTGAAGAGCTCAGCTGAGTGTTTTGATCCGGAGCGGAGCCTCCGCGGGGGAGATGTCGGCGGCTGACCTGAGCTGAGAGCTCTTGTCGTGACAGGCGGGCGGGAGACTCCGTGCGCGTGCATGCGCCAGCGCCACCCGGCCCGCGAGCACAGACAGGCCAGCTCTGTGGCCAGTCACATGACACGCCGTGACCGAAATAACAGGCCAGCTCAGGCCTGTGGCCACATGACTCCCCCTGCCCCCCCGCACGCCACGCGGTAGATGTAATTGCGGTAACGCCGCCCAAGTAATGGGAACGGCGTTACCGCGAGGGTAAGAGTAATCTCGTAGATTACTCGTTACTCTCAAAAGGTGCATCCGCCCCGGAGCCGCGGCAAAGGTTCAAAAGAGCCGCATGCGGCTCCGGAGCTGCGGGTTACCGACACCTGGTCTAGCCTGTTTAGTACATCCATGTGAGAGCTAAGCAACCTCATTGACTATTTATACACAGACAGTAATTGTGATTTAAAAAGCCACACATCTGGTGGGAGTGCCCCAGGATCCGCTCCTTCTGGAGAATCATCTTCAACATGATTTACGGAGTGACCGGATGTCGGATCCCAAGGACCCCCGATGTAGCCTTATTGAATGCCCATATCCCACAGCTTTCTAGAACTACACAAAAGCTGATCCACTTTATTTTACTTGGCACCAAAATTGCCATTGCCAAATCTTGGAAACAGCCCAAGCCGCTCATTTCGGTTGTTAAAAACATAATCTCATGGATCATGACTCAAGAAAAATTATCCAGAATACTGGCTAATACCACCGTGATGTTCCATGAGATTTGGGCTCCTTGGGCTGAATATGTTGGTATTCACCTTGCCCCTGAACCTAATGGCGTTTGACTGAATTTTTGATTGGAGTTAGGCACTATGCTTCCCCTCCTCCCCTTACCCCTGTCCCCCCTCTTCTTTCTCTCCTTTCCTTCTTTCTTTGCCTCTCTTACTATCCCTGTTTGTTTTTGTATTTTTAACAATCTACATAAGCGATTGTTGCATGGTTTCTATTTTCAAATCTTTTTTTTTTTTGGAGGGGGTATTCCTTGTGTGACCCTTACAATAATATATCTTTCTTACCCACATCAGTAAGGGTAGTATGGGATCGGGACAGGGGCTGGGGGAGTCGGGGACCTTGCTCTTGGCGCAGCATGTTCTCAAGAGGGGTGCAGAGGGTGTGGGTTCCGGATTGCCCTTGGGTCCGGGCTTTTTCTACAAGGTAATGAGGCTCCACATTTGTGAGAACTCTAATATATCCCAATCAGACTGTTTTCCAGGCAGTCATAATATTTGAATTACCTCTCCATTATAGGTTATTATTGTTTTCATTATATTCTTTGCTTTGTTTGTAAAATTGTGTGCGTTGCCCTTGGGGCTATTGTAATTTCTGACGCTTATGTACTTACTGTAACCTTATCCATAAACTCAATAAAAATGTATTGAAAGAAAAAAAAGCCACACATGTGGGAAATTAACCTTGTAATTGCCATTTTAAAATGTGTGTATGCCACCTTCGGTGTCTGTACCAAGGCCAAACATTCCAGGGTATGTAAACTTTTGATCAGGGTCATTTGGGTAGTTTCTGTTGTCATTAAGATTTAAAAAGAGTAAACACATTTGATTGATAATAAATGGCTTCAGCCAAACACTAACCATGAGTGAAAGAAAAGTTTTTGTGTTCTGCCAGGGTATGTAAACTTATGAGAACAACTGTATATGTGGGGCTGGGGGCTTAAAGAAAAATAATAATTAGGGGGTCTTTTATGAGCTTAGGTGTAATTTTATTTTGTTGCAAAAAAACTTTTTTTTTTTTTTTTGCGTAATCTTTTTTTTTTCATAACAAATATCAAAATAGCAAAAAGTAAATCAAAAATATATATATTTTTTAAATTGTCACTTTGTTTGTTTATAACGCAAAAAATTAAAACCACAGAGGTGATCAAATACCACCAAAAGAAAGCTCTATTTGTCAGAAAAAAAGGACGTCAGATTTGTTTGTGTACATCAGGGAGGGGTGCCCAACCTTTTGAAGAGCGAGGGCCACTTAAGCAACTTGGTAACCAGTCGCGGGCCACAATCAGTGAAGCAGGCGGATGACCGGTCATGGCTACTCTATAGGCCCGCCGATCTGCCAAGGTGGAAGGGGATGAATTCCCTTCTGTTTTTCGGATTGGAGGTAGGCGAGCGTAAATGGACATCAGCCGCTCTGTAGAGGTGAATTGAGAGTCCCATTTTGTCGGCTGATCGTGTGAAAAGGGCCCAAGACTGCTTTCACACTGATGTTCTGCGGTTTACCCACACCGCGGGTGCAGCATAGTGCACCTGCGTCTATCCTGCGGGTTAGCTGACATTTGCCATTGACTCTGGCTGTGGCAAAAGCCGGCACCGTAAAAAAATATCAGCTTATGGGGCTCTGCTTCGCAGATGCTTTCTTCCTCTACCACCAGCTTCATTCACAACACCGATACTGCCATATGGCAAGTTGGTAAGCTGCGATCTGGGCTTGCCAACCCACCATTCCAGAGCAGGAGGTCGCGGGCCACATCAAAGGGCTCCGTGGGCCACATGTGGCCCCCGGGCCACTGGTTGGCCACCCCTGGTGTACATCCTCGCACAAATGTGCAATTGTCAGTTAAAGCGACGCAGTGCCGTATAACAAAAAATAGGATGGTTTCTAAGGGGGCAAATGCTTCTGCGGCTAAAGTGCTTAATGTACATATGGCAAGCTTTACTGCTAGATGCTTTCAGGGAAGCAAAACAAAACAATACTTTCCTCAGTCTGCCCTCTGTTTGGGATCCAGCTTCAACTTTGCATTATATAGTCTTTTTTTGATTGCCGTGCCCCATAAAGTGTTAACTGTACAGTGTACAAATGACAGTGCTATGGCAGGTTCATCTCACAAATTGGAGCGGATCAGCCAAGTCTTACCCAAATTCAGATTTTTTTTTCCAGCATGTGACTTCAGCTAGTGTTCTTATCACATATTAGGTGTCTGCAGGCTTGATTGTTTTATTTGGCAGGCACCTGTGAAACTAGAGAGTCCTCTCTACAGTTCAGTGCACTGTAATGGGATCCCAACCAGCCTGAGCATTGCTTCTGTCACATAAGAATTGTTAAGTGCTAACACACAATGGAGTTTATTTACTAAAGGAGTAGAGAAGGTTCAAGTGTATTTTTACTTTTGAAGTTCAATTTGAGAATCCCTGACTACACCGATCAGCCATACCTTTATGACCACTGACAAGTAAAGTGAATAACATTGATTATCTTGTTGGCATCTGAAAGAAGGAGAGATATATTAGGCAGCAAGTAAACATGTTGTCCATGAAGTTGCTGTATCGAATGCAGAAAAAAACAATGTACATTGCACGTTTGTTGTGTATGGAGCTGCAGGGTGTCCATGTTGACCTGTGTCCACAGCCAAAAGTGCCTACAATAGGCACATGAGCATCAGAACTCGACCACAGGACAATGGAAGAAAGTGGCCTGGTCTGATAAATCTAATTTTCTTTATATCATATGCATGGCTGGGTGCATGTGCGTCACTTACCTGGGGAAGAAATGGCACCAGGATGCAGTATTGGAAGAAGTCAAGCCGGCAGAGGCAGTGTGATGCTTTGGGCAATGTTCTTCTTCAAAACCTTGGATCTGACCCTTATATGGATGTTACTTGACGTGTATCACTTATCTAAACATCGTTGCCGACCAAGTATACCCCTTCATTGAAACAATGTTCCCTGATGACAGTGGTCTCTTTCAGCAGGATAACACTCCCTTGCACACTACAAAATGATCCAAGAATGGTCTAAGGAACACAACAATGACTCTGAGGTGTTGACATTATCCTTCAAGCATCTTTGGGCTGTATTGGAAAAACAAGTTTGATCCAAGGAGGCCCCACCTCGCAACTTACAGGACTTAAAGGATTTGCTACTGAAGGCTTGGTGCCAGATATCGCAGCATACCTTCAGAAGTCTAGTTGCATCCATACTAAATTGGCCAGGGCTCTTTCATGGGCAAAAGGGGGGCCTACTCAATATAAGGTGGGTGGTCATAAAAGTATGGCTGATTGGTGCACATATTTGTTATGGGTTCCCATTCATTGGCATACCTAAAAACAACATTATTTCCTTTCTGGTTGTATTTTAAGCAGTTTTATGGATATGACTCTATAGGCAGCTTCTATTGTTTTGAATAGCTTCCAATGTGCAATTAGGTAAGAGAGTGAGGTACAGTTTTTTGTTTTATTTTTAAACTGCATTAACATACAATGTACCACACCTTAAGATTTTTAGCCCTTTATTCAACTCCCTTTAACCGCTTGCCGACCAGCCGCCGCAGTTTTACGGTGGTAGGTCGGCTCTACTGGGCAAGATCGCGTATATCGACATCATCTCGCAGAGCAGCAAATTGTCAGTTAAAGCGTCGCAGTGCCGAATCGCAAAAAGTGGCCTGGTCTTTGACCAGCAATATGGTCCGGGGCTGAAGTGGTTAATTCTCTGCTCAATTATTTTTAACTATAGGAAAGCAAGGCAAGACACGCATAGAGGTTTATACTAAAGGAAGAAGGACCATTCACTTAGGCCCCTTTCAGATTGGGGCGGAAGCCGCGTTGGCGGTATAGCGCCACTAAAAATAGCACGGGATTGGCGCGGGAATCGGCCGCTAGCAGTGTGGTATTAAGCCCCGCTAGCGGCCGATAAAGGGTTAATACCGCCCGCAATGCCGTGGTTTTCCATTTATTTCAATAGGAAGGAGCGGTGAGGGAGCGGTATACACACCGCTCCTCTCACCGCTCCAAAGATGCTGCTGACAGGAGATTTTTTTCTCTCCCGCCAGCGCATCGCCTCAGTGTGAATGCCCTCTGGCTTTCACATTGAGTATGCAGTGAAGGAGTTTTTCAGGAGGTATAGCAGCGCTATTTTTAGCGCTGTACCGCCTGAAGAACTCAATGTGAAAGGGGTTTAAGTAAGGTGAATGTTCAGTGTGCTTAGTAAATAAAAGGAAGCTTTGTCAATTTCAATCATCTGTGTGCTAGCAAATATCCTGATTCTATCATTTCTTTTGCACATGATCCATTTTTAACCCAGATGCATCCTATTTTCTATCATTCACTTTTGGAAAGTAAACATTTACTTTTGAAGGTGAACATTATCTTTGACCACATATTACAAAAATAGCACTGCTCAAACACATCCCATTTGTCCTTCCTTCGGTTCTCTTACCACAGTGGGTGACAACCCCCTTTAGGGTCACATCTCTCGAGAACAATCACAATAGCAACTTTTAATTTATTTTTTTACCACATACACTTTATTAGGTACACCGTGTTGGTACCGGGTTGGACCCCCTTTTGCCTTCAGAACTGCCCTAATTCTTTGTGGCACAGATTTAACAGGGTGTTGAAAACATTCCTCAGAGATTTTGGTCCATATTGACATGACATTACGCATTTGATGCAGATTTGTCAGCTGCACATCCATGATGCAAATTTCACTTTCCACCACATCCCAAAGGTACTCTATTGGATTGAGATCTGATCACTGTGGAGGCCATTTGAGTACAATGAACTCATTGTCATGTTCAAGAAACTAGTTTGAGATTATTGGAGTGTTGGTGCAATATTCTGCTGGAAGTAGCCATAAGAAAATGGGAACACTGTAGTCATAAAGAGATGGACATGGTCAGCAACAATACTCAGGTAGGCCGTGGTGTTTATCCAGTAGCCTATCGCCTGCCGTCATATGAAGGCGGGACGATGAGGCTCTCGTTTTGGGCAGACGTCATATGACATCTTTGCCTTCCCGAGCCACTAGGGGGTGTGCGTTGCTACGTCACTGGGGTACCGATGCGTGTGTCCGATGGCCGCGATATCCACCAGGCACCCACGATTGCTCAGTAACTGAGCAGGGACGTGGAGCTCTGTGTGTAAACACACGTATTCACGTCCTGTCAGGGAGAGGAGACCGATTGGGGTGTCCTTGTACATTGAGACACCGATCAGTCACCTCCCCCAGTCAGTCCCCTCCCCATACAGTTAGAATAACTCCCTAGGGAACACATTTAACCCCTTGATCTCCCCCTAGTGTTAACCCCTTCCCTGTCAGTCATATTTATACAGTTATGAATGCATTTTTATAGCAGGGATCGCTGTATAAATATGAATAGTCCCAAAAATTTGTCAAAAGTGTCCGATGTGTCCGCTGCAATATCGCAGTCATGATAAAAATCGCAGATCGCTGCTATTACTAGTAAAAAAATAATAATAATAAAAATGCTATAAATCTATCCCCTATTTTGTAGCCACCATAACTTTTGCGCAAACCAATCTATATACGCTTATTATTATTATTTTTTTTTTTACCAAAAATATGTAGAAGAATACATATCGGCCTAAACTGAGAAAAAAAAAGTGTTTTTCTGTCACCTTACTTAAACCACTTCAGCCCTGGAAGGATTTGCCCCCTTAATGACCAGGCCATTTTTTGTGATACGGCACTGCGTCATTTTAACTGACAATTGCGTGGTCGTGAGACATTTTATGTTGATTTTTTTCCCCACAAATAGAGCTTTCTTTTGGTGGTATTTGATCTGCGTTTTTTTTTTTTTTGCGCTATAAACAAAAATAGACTGAAGCCTCATACACACGACCGATGAACTCGTCGGAAAAGACACATCGTTTTCCTGGACGAGTTCATTGTTAGGCTTGTCAAGAAACTTGACAAGCTGTCTTTGCGTACACACTGTCAAGACCAAATCTCCTCGTTCTCAAACTCGGTGACTTCAACACATACAAGGGCAGGGACTGCTTTTGCTCATGTTACTGCGTGTTGGGAAAAAGTTTGGTAAGAGACATTTGCACTTTTCAGTCTGTTACAGCGTGACACATGTGCTATTTCCATTACAAACACTACTTTTACCGAAGGCGCGCCGGTTTCTAAGCATACACAACAACGTGTTTCTTGTGGAAAAGCAGCCCAACAAGGAACTCGACGACTCCCATTGAGAAAAAAGAGAACTTGCTCTCTTTTTTCCTCATCGAGTTCCTCGACAGTTTACTTGATGAAAAGCATACACACAATCGTTTTCCTCGGCAAAAAAGCTCTCCCACCAAGTTTCTTGATGGATTCTGTCGAGGAAACCGGACGCGGCCCAACAGTTTTGAAAAAAATAATAATAATTTACTTTCTGCTATAATACATATCCAAAAAAAAAATATATAATTTTTTTTTATTTATTCATCAGTTTAGGCCAATATATATTAGATTAAAGAACACCTTCCCCTTTCATCTTCTCCATAAGATGCTGGTGTGTCATTGTCACAGATAATGAGGACTGAGTGAGAAAATCATCTCATTGGGAACACAGACAGTTGGAATCTATGCAGAGTACCAAGCCTTTACCATTTTATCTAAGACAAAAAAATAATAGGTGCACTAATTGTAAACTGTCAGCTCAATAAATATGTAAGCTGCTTTTAATTGAGCTGTTAACCAAAGCTATACTGTAAGGTTCATGTATAAACTAATGCAAAGAAGAATCAAGTTATTTCATGTACCAGCAAATCCACTTGCAGCTATGGCATTTCATTTTGTACCAATTAGGAAAACATTAACCTGGGACCTATGGGCAGTGCCAATATTATGTGCTATTTAATTGTAGCGCCTATGTACTTTATAGTACTGGTGCTAGTTCAATTTAAGGGCAGATCAGAGTGTAGTTAAAGGAGTTGTAAAGTAAAAAATTTTTTTGGCTGAAATGACTGTTTACAGGGTATAGAGACATAGGGCCAGATTCAGAAAGCATTTACGTCAGCGTATCAAGAGATACGCTGCGTAAATACTAAGAATAGCCGGCGTATCTTTTTTTGCTATTCAGAAAAGAAGATACGCCGGCTTTCTTCTAAGATACGAGCGGCGTAATTCGCTTACACCGTCGTATCTTAAGTTGCATATTTACGCTGGCCACTAGGTGTCGCTTCAGTCGTTTTTCATGTAAATTATGCAAATGAGCTATTTACGCAGATTCACAAGCGTACTTGCGACGGTGCGTCGTATTTTACGCCGTTTGCGTAAGCGTGAGACCGGCATAAAGTTACCACTGCTATAGCAGGCGCAGCCAATGTTAAGTATGGACGTCGGTACCGCCTCTAATTGTACGTCGGTTACGTCGTTTGCGTAAATCGTTCGGGAATGGGGCTTGACGTTAGTTACGTTCACGTCGTTTACATTGAGAAAAGTGATGAGAACGCCCCCACTTCAGCAATTTGAATTGCGCGGCCTTACGCCGTGCACTTTACGCTACGCCACCGCATATTATGGAGCAAGTGCTTTCTGAATAAGGGACATGCCCATAATATTTGCGGCGGCGTAGTGTAAAGAGGAAACGCTACGCCGCCGGAAAGATACATTTTTGTATCTGAATCTGGCCCATAATAGTTAACTGATTCCTTTTAAAAATGATTAAAAACAGATAAAAATCAATCATATAATGTGCCTGCACTTTCAGTTTTGTTTTTCATCTAGTTTCATGTTTCTGTGAAGGACAGAGACACAGAGCCAATACAGGGCAGTGTTTGTTTTTAAAATGAAACTGATTGGTTCTGAGGGGTTTTAGACACACAGTAATCACATCTTCTTGATTAGAGACCACAGAGAAAGCTCCCAGTACTTTTTTCATAAGGAAACAGACAAGCAGGAAGTGTGCAGAACAGAGAAGGATTACAGCAAAAACTAACAACGAGGACATGAAACCAGGACTGCATTAGGGTAAAGAAAGCTATTTAGCTAAAAAAAATGTTTTCCTTTAGTGACCCTTTAAACTCTGATCCCAATTGTTAAATGCAAAACAGGGTCTCTGTGTCAGCTTGGCTGTGCTGTAGGCTTATTGTGTTGTACTGGGGTGTTCTTCTAGCCCTGGTGCTGCAGGTGGCAGCAGTGGAGTCAAGGTTTGGGTGCTCTTTCCCAGCAGCTAATCTGGAGGGTTTGTGCTCGCTGTGCATGCTGGGAGGGGTATTTATGAGGCAGACGCCATTGGTTCTGGGTCTTGTGCGTCCAGTGTGGCACCCACCTTTAGGGTGGCCACATCACGGTGACTTGGTGTTATGGCCTACCTGGCCGGGGCATGGGTGCCACGCAGTGTTCCTTGTTCCAGGACCATGCTGGCCCGGAGCATCTGAACAGCGACAGGGACCCAGTGAGTGACTGGGTTCCCACCTTTAAGGACCCCAAGCTGTACTGCTGTTCAGTGGGGAGTCAGTCTGAGGAGCACCATTGAGAGGCTGGCAGTCCCAAAGGGCCTGGACAGACCACCGGGGATCGAGGTAGCCGGACACTGAGGGATTGATTACCTGTCAGTCGGTACCTGGGCGACAAGTTGAAGGAGATCCAGGCGTAACTCTAAGAAGTGATATCTCCAAGAATTAAATGCAGAGAGGGCCTGTGGCAGAGGTGTCTTTCTTAAGTTCACCAAGGAGGGTCTGTGGCAAAGACTCTTTCTCAAGTTCAAGTTCACTAAGAAGGGTCTGTGGCAGAGACTTTATCCTACAATTGTCCGAGTGATACTCCGGCTGCCAGGTCAGTGAGAGAGGCCTGTCCGGGTACGCTAAACCCACTCCGGCGGGAGTGGGTCAAAGAAGGGTTACGTTTGGGAGCAGGACTGTTTCCTACTGTCCCGCCTGAATCTGCTATTCTCCATTCTTTTTCAACTTTACTTTCCTCACCATAAGTTTACTGTTTTTACCCGGCTGGGTAATAAAGAGCACTGCAAAGAGCACCTGTCATGGACATTCCTTTATTTCTACTATATGCAATATGCATCATTTACCCCTAGGAATCCGGGGGTAATGCTACATCATTTTTTTATAAACTCATTTTAAACCATATTACAAAACTGGTATGTCTATATAGCCTACAGACATCTTTTCATGCTTGTATTTATTACTTTTTATATCAAGATATTTTTATTGGAAAATAATCTGTATATATCCCTACCAACAGAAATATTCCTTCTTTTATTCCTTCCTTCCTAAAAGGCTAATCAAAGTAAGCCTCTCCTCCAATGGGACTAGTGGGATATAATATATAAGTGGAATACAGTCACCCTGGGCACCTTGTAGCTGATTGTTCTGGAAGGACTGGAAGTCCCATTCCGCAAAGCTGGTGTGTACAAGTAAACAACCACTAAAATCTGCTTCACGGATGCCCTTCTAAATGTAATTTACACATACATAGAAAGAATCTTTGCAAGTAAAAAGCTCAGAAGGAAAATAGATCTTTGAATAATAGCCACACCAAAACACGCCAATATAATAAAAGGTTTCTCAGCATGGGCAATGGCAATGTAAATCATCTTTTATGCTTAGGAAAGCAGATGACATTTTTCTCCAGCTGAAATTTTTTTTTTTTAAAGAAAAATGTTGCATTTTTTCACATAAATGTGATTTTGTATAGTTTTTTTCTCCTAATAAATTGTATTAATATATTTTATCTACTTACAGTATGTCTCTCTATCTGTCAATGTTTTCATCTTAGTTAGTTTCTCTCATATGAATTCCATTACCATGCATGTTTCATGACCTTTGCCATGTTACCGCACACAAGCTGTCAGTCAGTAGTGCCTGTACCCCTGGGATACTTCTGACAGCTCCAGGGGTCACTTCTTCTTGGCAATATAATTTATTACATTAGTGTAGAATTTTAACAAAATATAAATTACATATTATAATGGAAAATGAAATGTGCTTAAAATCAGAGCCATCAGAGGCTGATCAACTGACAGCTTTAAGATTTACTGTTGCTGAAAGAGGGAGAAAGCAACAGGAATGAAACAGAAGAAAAGCAGGAGAGGTGACATGACAAACTCTGCTGCCAGGGGGTCACAAAAGAGTTAGGCCACTTTCTCATGCACCATCTGATCAAGTCCGCCTGTCTGTTTTTTTCAGGCGGTGCTTATATGCTGTTCTATATGTGAAATTAATGAACGAAAGTTCCAAATAAAATTCCCAAGAATACAATTAATTAACGCGCATCACAGGGTACTTGGGTACTTGGTGCGCATGTTCATCACAGAGCAGGGACATGGAGCTGTGTGTGTAAACACACAGCTCCACGTCCTGTCAGGGGAGAGGAGAACTGATCATATGTTCCTTGTATATAGGAACAACGATCGGTTTCCTCCTCTCATCAGTCCCCCCCTTACAGTTAGAAGCAGTCCATAAGACACACAATTAACCCCTGGATCGCTCACTAGTGTTAACCCCTTCCCTGCCAGTCACATTTATACAGTAATCAATGCATTTTTATAGCACTGATCACTGTATAATTGTGAATGGTCCCAAAATAGTGTCAAAAGTGTCCAAAGTGTCGCTGATCGCCGCCATTACTAATAAATAAAAAATATATTAAAAAAAATAATAAATAATAATGCCATAAAACGATCCCCTATTTTATTGACGCTATAACTTTTGCGCAAACCAACCAATATATAGGTACCGTAGTTCTGGGTATGGACAGACAATCTCTATTGGAAAATAGGATTAAAATACCAAGGAAAGAAGATGTGCCTTTTTTGTCTGGGTATCACAGACAATATAAAAATATTGAAAAAATATTCAAAGAATATTGGCCAATCTTACTAAAAGATACCGACTTGGCTAAAATCCTACCCTCACACCCTACCTTTATATACAGGAGAGCACCGGGTTTGAGAAACATGGTTGCAGTAAATGTCCCAGACCCCCCGGCAAAACCTCTCACCTTCCTTGATGGGTCCAGTTTCCATTACTGCACCCGATGCAGGTCATGCAACAAAACAAATAGGCAAGGTAAAAAGGTTACCAAATTTAAATCAAGTGTAACCCAACAAGAATTTACCATCAAACCATTGATCACGTGCCATTCTAGGTACGTCACGTATGTATTGGCATGTCCCTGTAAACTCCAATATGTAGGCCGCACTACTCGAGAACTAAAAATTAGAATTAATGAACATGTGGCCAATATCATAAAGGGGTTCCCTGACCATAGTGTGTCAAAACACTTTGATCTCTGTCACAACAGAGACCCCAGTTTACTAACATTTTATGGAATAGACAGAATCACCAGCCACTGGCGTGGAACAGATCTGACTAAGGCAGTATCACAAAATGAAACCCAGTGGATCCATCGCCTCAGAACAATGAGGCCTCAGGGCCTCAACATAGAACTGGACCTTAATTGTTTTTTAACCGATAGTTAAGGATAATGTTGAGCTGACCAATGTCCAAGATTATTGCCCAAAAGTTTTAATCCTAGGTGTACAACCGACTAATACTATAGTCAATATTAAATTACTTTATTAATTTAATTTATTAATTTTATAATTATATGTTAATATTATTATTATTAATTATGTTTATCTATTAGGTTGGTTTTTTATAATACATTTTTTATAATATAATTTTTTATAATATAATTTTTATGGTATATTTTTCATAAAATATATTTTTTATAAAGTGTATTTTTTTATAATATATTTTTTGTAATATATTCTTTATAATATAGGAATTTTTTATAATGGTATTGAGCCTGCAAAATAGACCAGAAAAACATGAGGTATTTTGGTCCAAAATAGAATCGAAAACCTATTTTTTGTATCCTTGTATTTATTAATTTGTATCTATACATATGTTGTAACTGCAGATTTGATCCACGTATGAGATTGCTGTTGATCTCCGCAGTTGTATACATGGTTGCTGCAGTGACCGGGACAGAGGCTGTCGTCTTATTGAGTTGCCCCTCCCATTTTTTGATTGACAGACCTTTAATAGTAGCCCACAGCGTGCACCAGGTACGCTTCCTGATGACGACAACAACGAAACGTACGTCGAGGCGGTACCTGGGCACGCACTACTAGCTTACTTCCGGTTTCCTGGTTCTCAAGCTGACGGCGGTGGAACGCACGCCGGCTTCACCAGCTTACCACACCATCTCTCTCCAATCCCTATATATCTACAGCCTCAGTGCTGGGATTACGGGCACCACTCCAAATCTGTTTACAACATGGTTTGCAATCAAGTTTCCCACGGGTAGCAGCTGATTCCTGAGCTCATTTGACCTTATTTTAATTAATAGGTCAACACCATCGGGTAAGGAGCCATCTATCCTCACTTGCGGTGGCACTTTGGTGAAGGTGGAATATATTATTTGGAAGATCTAACACGGAGCACTCCATAAGATCACTATTGTTTTCCAGCACAATATTGCACATCTTATTTATGGACTCTGGGTAGACATTCATTGTCCACCGCCATTGCACTTTTGTTGTATTCACTGTTTTGTTATTGATTTGCTGTTATATTGTTGTGGCATGATTTTCACATATATCTTTCACATTAATGTTGCATAATATATGTTAAATATATCATTAGTCAGCGCCCCTTATTTCCACTTGTTCACACGTATAATCCAGCACTCTGTATTATTTAGGGAGCAGCTCTTAATCAATTGCACTGGTAATTTCCCCCCCCACTTTATTTTGGCGCGAGATTCCCCCAATTTTTTCTAATATCAGGCTACTCTGTGGCCCTTCTCTACGCAGCCATGGATATTTTTAATTTCATGGAAAGTCGTCAAACCAACATAGAGCATATATTTCAGCAACAACCCAGTCCTAATCTAGATATTGAGAGAAGCTTTAGACAGCTCCAATTCAACATGGAAAAGCAGATTCGGGCTTGGTGGGACATAGCATCCTTTGAGATGTATATCCTAAAAAATCAAACACCAAGGAGACTCAGATGGGACGTTTACCCTAATGATGGTTTGGAAGATCTCACATTAGCAGATGAATGGTTCCAATTTTTCAACGCATGTGAACAGAAACTCATGCAATTGATGATTAGAAGACGTAAGACAAAAAACGCCATCACACAAGCTCATATAGTAGATCTTAAAACATCTATGGCACCATTTATGGAAACCAAAGAATATTTGGAAAAGGCTCAAACCTTGCAAATCCATTTAACAAAATATGACACTAACATCAAAAATAAAAAACTCAAAAAATACCATAGGGATACCAAAGATTACCAAGAATCTAAAGTGTATAAGTGGCAGATCAAAACTGACACAATTAGTTCCAAAGAATCTACTATGGAGAGAGATTCAGAAGTACACAACCTGGTCACTTTAGCAACCAATAAGATCAAAGCTAAATCCTCCACCCCCAAAAAATTCAAAAAACCAACCTTACCTCAAGGACCCCACCAGGGTGGTAGGGGGCCGCCACCACCACCTCCACCTTATGGCGGTTACCCTATGGGGCCCCCCCACAATCAATACCCCCTTCCCTATTCAGCACCCACATACAATAGGTATGCCCCATTGGACAATTGTCCAATGGATTACAATTACACCTACTACCACCAGGGTCCACCTCCTTTTGCCTCCAGACCCCCTAGAGGCAAATCTAGGGGTAACCATAGAGGCAAGCACAATGCTCAAAACTCTGGACAACAACCGGGGGGGGGGGAATGGAGGGGCTGGAACGAGCCCTACAAGATCCCCACTATTGCCTCACAGTCCCAACAAGAACATGTAGGCCCAGAGGTAAAAGAGGGGGAACCAGAAAGAAAAAGACCCAGGGACAATTAGGAGAAGGAATATTCAATCTGGCAGGTGTAGATCTATCTCGAGCGGAACTAACAGTACTGTCACATGGATTGAAATTTGCCCCAAATAAAAACCTCAATAAATTTGAAACCTTCATAGATGTGGAAAAATTTGTGAGGAAACTTAACATCAAAAAACATTTTTCCCAACAACCCATCCATGAACCTCAAACCAATACTACCACATTCCAACATAGTGGGCTAAAGAATAGTTCAGTCTTTAACCCAAAAAAGGGGACTCACCACCATGTGGAGGTCTTCAAACATATGGTACAAGGCAAAATCCAAGATTTGGATATCAAACCTTCTTATATGAATTCCAATCACAATCTGGTATCAGAAGGAATCAAAGCCTTAGAACAAAACAAAAACATAGTAGTACGACCTGCCGACAAAGGGGGAGGTGTGGTCATACTCAACAAAGCAGACTACTATGGAGAAATCCAACGTCTGTTGAGTGCCACTGACACCTATTCCCTCCTTCCGGGTGACCCATTGGGTAAACTTAAGGTTGAACTCTCCCTTTGGGTTAGGGATGGTTTAACCCAATCTATCCTTACTGAGAAGGAAGCACAATACTTGGTTCCCAAAGTACCCCGTACACCGGTACTGTACATAGTTCCCAAAATCCACAAAAACAAAACCCGCCCTCCTGGGAGGCCTATTGTTAGTGGAATAGGTTCACTCTACTCCAGGGTAGGAGAGTATCTAGACATCTTTCTCCAACCCCTGGTCACTCAAGGTAAATCCTACTTGAGGGACAGTAGAGATCTTATAAAGTCCCTAGCAACTCTCACAGTGTCTGAAAACATTTGGTTGGTTACGGTGGACGTAGAGTCGCTTTACACCAACATTCGCCAACCAGATGCAATTTCAGTGGTACAAGACTCATTAACATCTAAATCTTCAATACCCCCAGCCCAAATAATGTTCCTGGTCAGAGGACTACAATTAGCCATGGGGAACAACTATTTTTGGGCCCAGGGCAACTTTTACAAGCAAATACGAGGAGTTGCAATGGGGGCTCGGTATGCACCCAGTGTGGCAAATTTGGTACTCAACAGATGGGAGGAGGAAACCATCTATAAAGATAATGGGGCAGATTCACAAAACAATTACGCCTGTCTAACTGGGGTTAGACAGGAGTAATTTCAAATTTCGCGCGGCGTATCACTAGTTTGAATCCTCAAACCATGATACGCCGGCTTCGGGCTTCGATCCGAGAGGCTTACGTCTTCGTAAGCCTTCGGATCTACGCTGCCATCTATTTGCGGCCGCTGGGAGGAGTTCGCGTCGTTTTGGTGCGTCGGGATATGCAAATGTGTTTTTACGGGGATTCACGAACATACGAGCGGGCATCGCAATCGTTTTCGTCTATTTTTTTATACGTAATGTTAGAGCAGCTTTTTGCTGCTCTAACTTTACGTAGCCCATGTTAAGTATGGCCGTCGTTCCCGCTTCGAATTTATTTAAAATTTTATTTTGTTTACGTAACTCGTCGGGACGTGGATCGCCCGTAAAGTACGCTACATAAACAACGAATGACGTCACGACGTGATTTCGCGCAATGCACGGCGGGAAATTTGCGAACGGAGCATGCGCAGATCAATCGCCGCGGGAACGCGCCTAATTTAAATGTTTCACGCCCCCTACTCGCGCAGATGGATTGCGACGGGAGAAATACACTACGCCGCCGTCGTTTACCGTAGAAAATCTACCTGAATTCCACGTAGAGCAAGGTAAAAAACGGCGGCGTAGTGTATTTCTGATACGCTACGATAATCCATTTCTCTGTGAATCTGCCCCCACGTCTCATCTCTGGTCTACTACCGTAGATATATAGATGACATTATACTCCTATGGGAGGGGTCCCAATTTTCCTTGAATCAATTTTTAACTAAGATGAACACCAATGAATATGGCCTTAGCTTCACCGCTGAATCCAGTAAGACCTCCATCCATTACTTGGACCTCATACTAACCAAGAAACAAAATCAAATTCACACCAAGACTTACTTTAAGCCAACTGACCGCAATGGGTATGTACCGACTTTAAGTTGCCATCATCCCAAATGGTTGGGTGCCATACCAAAAGGACAGTTCATGAGAATACGCCGTAATTGCAACGATATAGTGGACTATGAACAACAGTCAGAGATACTAACCAAGAAATTTGTGGAAAAAGGTTACAGCCCAAATAAAATAGACAAGGCCCAAAAAGAAGTTCTGGGTATGGACAGACAATCTCTATTGGAAAATAGGATTAAAATACCAAGGAAAGAAGATGTGCCTTTTTTGTCTGGGTATCACAGACAATATAAAAATATTGAAAAAATATTCAAAGAATATTGGCCAATCTTACTAAAAGATACCGACTTGGCTAAAATCCTACCCTCACACCCTACCTTTATATACAGGAGAGCACCGGGTTTGAGAAACATGGTTGCAGTAAATGTCCCAGACCCCCCGGCAAAACCTCTCACCTTCCTTGATGGGTCCAGTTTCCATTACTGCACCCGATGCAGGTCATGCAACAAAACAAATAGGCAAGGTAAAAAGGTTACCAAATTTAAATCAAGTGTAACCCAACAAGAATTTACCATCAAACCATTGATCACGTGCCATTCTAGGTACGTCACGTATGTATTGGCATGTCCCTGTAAACTCCAATATGTAGGCCGCACTACTCGAGAACTAAAAATTTGAATTAATGAACATGTGGCTAATATCATAAAGGGGTTCCCTGACCATAGTGTGTCAAAACACTTTGATCTCTGTCACAACAGAGACCCCAGTTTACTAACATTTTATGAAAATAGACAGAATCACCAGCCACTGGCGTGGAACAGATCTGACTAAGGCAATATCACAAAATGAAACCCAGTGGATCCATCGCCTCAGAACAATGAGGCCTCAGGGCCTCAACATAGAACTGGACCTTAATTGTTTTTTAACCAATAGTTAAGGATAATGTTGAGCTGACCAATGTCCAAGATTATTGCCCAAAAGTTTTAATCCTAGGTGTACAACCGACTAATACTATAGTCAATATTAAATTACTTTATTAATTTAATTTATTAATTTTATAATTATATGTTAATATTATTATTATTAATTATGTTTATCTATTAGGTTGGTTTTTTATAATACATTTTTTATAATATAATTTTTTATAATATAATTTTTATGGTATATTTTTCATAAAATATATTTTTTATAAAGTGTATTTTTTTCTAATATATTTTTTGTAATATATTCTTTATAATATAGAAATTTTTTATAATGGTATTGAGCCTCCAAAATAGACCAGAAAAACATGAGGTATTTTGGTCCAAAATAGAATCGAAAACCTATTTTTTGTATTCTTGTATTTATTAATTTGTATCTATACATATGTTGTAACTGCAGATTTGATCCACGTATGAGATTGCTGTTGATCTCCGCAGTTGTATACATGGTTGCTGCAGTGACCGGGACAGAGGCTGTCGTCTAATTGAGTTGACCCTCCCATTTTTTGATTGACAGACCTTTAATAGTAGCCCACAGCGTGCACCAGGTACGCTTCCTGATGACGACAACAACGAAACGTACGTCGAGGCGGTACCTGGGCACGCACTACTAGCTTACTTCCGGTTTCCTGGTTCTCAAGCTGACGGCGGTGGAATGCACGCCGGCTTCACCAGCTTACCACACCATCTCTCTCCAATCCCTATATATCTACAGCCTCAGTGCCGGGATTACGGGCACCACTCCAAATCTGTTTACAACATGGTTTGCAATCGAGTTTCCCACGGGTAGCAGCTGATTCCTGAGCTCATTTGACCTTATTTTAATTAATAGGTCAACACCATCGGGTAAGGAGCCATCTATCCTCACTTGCGGTGGCACTTTGGTGAAGGTGGAATATATTATTTGGAAAATCTAACACGGAGCACTCCATAAGATCACTATTGTTTTCCAGCACAATATTGCACATCTTATTTATGGACTCTGGGTAGACATTCATTGTCCACCGCCATTGCACTTTTGTTGTATTCACTGTTTTGTTATTGATTTACTGTTATATAGTTGTGGCACGATTTTCACATATATCTTTCACATTAATGTTGCATAATATATGTTAAATATATCATTAGTCAGCGCCCCTTATTTCCACTTGTTCACAGGTACCGTATATTGCGATTTTTTTTACCAAAAATATGTAGAAGAATATGTATCGGCCTAAAATGAGGAAAAACATTTTTTTTTTTTAAATTGGGATATTTATTATAGCAAAAAGTAAAAAATATTGTGTTTTTTTCAAAATTGTTGCTCTTTTTTTTGTTTATAGCGCAAAAAATAAACTGCAGAGGTGATCAAATACCACCAAAAGAAAGCTCTATTTGTGGGGGAACAAAATTATCAAAATGAATTTGGGTACAATGTTGCACGACTGCACAATTCTCATTCAAAATGAGACAGCGCTGAAAGCTGAAAATTGGCCTGGGCAGGAAGGGGATGAAAAGGCCCGATATAGAAGTGGTTAAAAATGTGTTCCAGAGTTCATATAAAAAAATGCTCCAAAAGTTTGCGTAATCTCCTTGCTTAACCACTTGCTTACTGGGCACATAAACTCCCTTCGTGCCCAGGCGAAATTTCAGCTTCCGGCACTGCGTCGCTTTAACTGACAATTGCGCGGTAGTGCGACGTGGCACCCAAACAAAATTGGCGTCCCTTTTTTCCCCACAAATAGAGCTTTCTTTTGGTGGTATTTGATCGCCCGTGCGGTTTTTATTTTTTGCGTTATAATGAAAAAAAGAGCGACAATTTAAAAAAATATATATATTTTTTACTTGTTGCTATAATAAATATCCCATTTTTTTTTTTTCTCAGTTAAGGCCGATACGTATTCTTCTACGTATTTTTGTAAAGAAAAAAAAAAAATCACAATAAGTGACTGCTTTGCGCAAAATTTATAGCACCTACAAAATAGGGGACATACATAATTATGATTTTTTTTTTTTTATATTTTTTTTTTACTAGTAATGGCGGCGATCTGCGATTTTTATTGGGACTGCGATATTGCGACGGACACATCGGACACTTTTGACACATTTTTGGCGCCATTCACATTTATACAGCGACCAGTGCTATAAAAATGCACTAATTACTGTATAAATGTGACTGGCATTGAAGGGGTTAACACTAGGGGGTGAGGAAGGGGTTAAATGTATTGCCTGGGTGTGTTCTAACTGTATGGGGGGAGGGGGGTGACTGGGGGAGGTGACCGATGCTGTCTCCCTATGTACAAGAGAAACAGCATCTGTCACCTCACTGACAGGACGTGAAGCTCTGTGTTTACACTCAGAGCTCCACGTCCCTGCTGTCTCACCGACGATCGCGTGTTCCTGACGGACATCGCGGCCGCCGGATACACGCATCGGATCCTCGGTGATGCGTCGGGACTGTTTTTCCCCGCCGCGCGCCACCCTGTGGCGCGCGCGGGGAATTACAAGCAAATCACGTCCAAAGACGTGACCCCGGCGCCTCAGGTCCGCGCTGTTCACGTCTTTGGACGTGACGCGGTATTGAAGTGGTTAAAGTTGATATGTGGTTCCAAATTCCCCCACATATGAAAAGAGAAAAAAATTGTCCTTGTGCAAAATAAATGGATCAAAAGTGCTTGTGCATCACCACCATGCGCCAAAACAAAAGATTGTCAGCTTACACGTTGGGTAGGAGCCAGTAGCGTGACCTCAACATGCATTGCCCGTTCTGCAGACAGTTGTGCACTACTGATGTTTGTCAGCCTCATACAAGCAACTGTTTTGTAAATGCATTTTGTTTTTTAATAAATTGATGCTATATACCAGGGATATGCAATTAGCGGACCTCCAGCTGTTGCACAACTACAAGTCCCATCATGCCCCTGCATCTGGGTGTCATGCTTGTGGCTGTCAAAATCTTGCTATGCCTCATGGGAATTGTAGTTCTGCAACAGCTGGAGGTCCGCTAATTGCATATCCATGCTATATACAATATTGCACTATGACCCCTCTCTATTACTTTTATTATAACACGCTGTGAGTGACGTGAGCTTTGAGCCATTCTAATCTTCTGAGGCCGGTTGACAACCAACCCTTAGGCCGTGTACACACGGCAGAGAACCTCGACGGGCAGAACACATCGTTCCACCCGTTGAGGTTCCCTGCCGGCCGTCGAAATCGGCGACCCGCCCGTCGGGAATGGCAACCAGCCATTCTTCCAGGCGGGCCGTCGAGCAAATAGAGAGCGTGCTCTCTATTTCTGCTCGACGGGCTTCCCGACTGGAAGCTCGCCGAGAGTGTACACACGGCCGAGGTCCTCGCTGGAATGCAGCTTCCAGCGAGGTTCTCGCTGGTTTCCAGCGAGAACCTCGGTCGTGTGTACGCCGCCTCAGATGTGATCTTGTTTATTCGCACATGATCCCCTATGTGGGATCTATTTGGCTGGCAAGCAGACGATAATTTTTTTTGGAGCACGATAGTGATGCACAAGCACTATTGATCCATTTATTTCGAAAAAGGGACACTTTTTTCCTCTTCTCACGTGTGAGGAATTTAGAACCACATATCAATTTTGATTATTGCACACATCACTGTAGATAAGTTATAGATTATCAACATTTTTTTGTGAACCAATAATGGTTTCATATTCAGTATTATGTTTTATTTCAGTTTCTGATACAGTTTATTTTCACAATTGTAATAGATCACTTATTATAAATTAATAGAGACAGTGCACCATTATATGGCTATATCTATTCAACATTTCCTCAGTATTCAAAGCTTTTGCGTGCAGCAGTTTCTTACATTTTTGTAATTTGTGGCCAATCAAAACCTTTAAGAATCTTTACCAGTTTTTCAGGTGGACCTGATCGCTTGGTCCATGCATCCCTATGGACGGGGAGTGCAAACAGATTCATGTTCGTTTACACCTGCCTATCCCCAGGTCCGTTCCAGTCCACTAAAAAAATGGAAGGGACCCGTCTTCTTCCATTTGAACAGATAGGTTCAGAGGGTAGTCGAGCGTAAACAGACAGTGGAGTTTGTTTACTCCCAGCCACCCATAGAGCAGAGCAGGCTCTGTCTGTGTCCATCTGCGTAATCTGCTCACTCTGCTATTATCAGCAGGAGATCTGTGAGCTGATCACCTGCTGATCGGAATGGAATCTGCCCCGTGTGAAAGGGGCCAAATACTTACAAGGTTAGTGTCTTAATCAATCCTTTCTACCTCATGGTTGGTACATATTTAAATTTACATAAAGTTTTTGAGACCAAGTATAGGGGGAAATTTTCCAAAAAATAAATGACTGCTCTGGGCTTCAACAAAATGGCAGACTCCAGCTGGAATAAAACAGGAGGCAATTTACAGCACTAATGCCGCATATACACGGTCGGAATTTCCGATGGAAAAAGTCAAAAGTAATTTTTTCATTGGGTATTCCGACCGTGTGTATGCCCCATCAGACATTCTCCCTCGGAAATTCAGACGGACTTAGAAAGAGAACATTTCCGATGGAAGCTTCCCTGTCTGCCTCTATTGACACAGACAGTTTGGTTCGTCCCTGCCCCCAACTTCCAATAACTCCTGCTGCCATCAATGAGGAGGGAGAGAGTGGAAAGTGATACTGCTTCTATGCACAGCACTGGATTTAAATCAGACTCGGGGAGAGGGGGAGGGGATCCTGTGACACAGAAGGTTCTTAAGCTTAATGCATAGAATGCATTAAGGTAACAATAAACCTTTAGGGCCCTTTCACACTACCGTGAAAGTTGCGCAATTTTGCTGGAATTTTACTGTGATTTTAAAAGCGCAATTTCGGGGCAACTTGAGGTCTATGGACCTCAACTCATATCAAATCCGGACCAAAGTAGTGTATTTTGAAGTCAGCACGACTTAAAGTCGTACTAATATGAATGGTTGTCATTGGAAATCATGGGGAACGACTTGTCATGTGACTTTGCAGTCCCAAGTCATTGTACAAGTCATACAAGTGTGAAAGGGGTATTAGGCTTTAGAACCACGTTAGGCCCCTTTCACACTGCAGCGACTTCAAAGTCGCGTGATTTTGCCACAAGTTTGACACGATTTTGCCGCAATTTCAGGGAATGCCTGTGTAACTCACATTAGAGTCAGACCAAAGTAATGCAGGGACTACTTTGAAGTTGGCACGACTTGAAGGTGTACTAATATGAATGGTAGTCATTGGAAATCATGGGGAACATTCATTCCAAGACATTTCTTGGGACACTTTAATGGATTAATGCTCTCATTCTCAATAATATGTTGGTGTAACCTTGCGGATTGGCTCCAGCAACAGGGTACTTTTCCCCATAATATTCCCAATTATGGACTACATGGAAATTAATAACATCGCTCACATCAAGGACTAATGAAATATTACGGACCTAAATAATTGAGCAATTTCACACTTGTTTATGACCCTTACCTTGCTGCAGCAGGATAATTAATTTACTAATAATCCTAACATAATCTTTTCCCTATCTCTCTCTACTCCCAGAGTTCTGCCAACAGATATCGCACTCATTTGGTAACATTTGGCTGGATGTCAGGTGATACATTGTTTTCCCTGATTACGTTATTAAATAATTTCCATTTAACTTTTCACTCCCAACCCAAATTAAACCTCTCTTTGAGAATATAGTGCCGAGATACTGTTGACTGAACTCCTATAGTCCGGACTAGTGTTGTGTTTTAATGTTGTTTATTGTGCGTCTTGTTTGTAATTTATGTTCATGGTAGGATGTCATTTCTAGAGAATTTGATATGTGTTTTTCAAACCTAACCTTCCCTTTTTGTACCATTTATATTCTGATACTTTAATAAAATTTTCCTTTGTATCAAAGTATACATTTTAGATTATTAAATTGTTGCCATCAGTAACCCCTTTCCTTTTGATCTCCTCTGAGATCATCATTCCCCTTTTTTCCCCCATTCTTTGTCCCTCTTCTCTTTCCCCCTGTATGGAAGGGGTTAATAGTGACAGCCTGGGAGGCTTGCAGGGGGCTCATTTATAAATATATGGTCCTCTAAAACTCCATAAAAATGATAATCATGACACTAAATGGGCTACTACTATTAAAACCTGGCAATAAAAGGCAACAAATATCCAGAAGTAGAATATGGAGGAAAAGGCACAATCTGCACCTGCTTCTGCCTCTCTCCTCCAAAACAGCACTGCCCTGGCTGATGTTGATGTCACTACTCCCATCAGGGATCAGGGCATGTGCCTGAGTTTGGTTTGCAGTTTGGATTCAAGTTCGCATCTTTGTGAAGAACCCCATTGAAATTTATATGCAGAACATTTATCCAGAAAATTCATTTAAGAAAAACAAAACAAAACATGGATTTGTTTGATCTCCGTAACAGCTCCAGCACCACTGACAAGATGGCTGCTGTTAGCCAACCCTTTTATACAATGTAGAAAGAGGGCAGTGTTATCCATTGGCTTTTGTGACTCAGCTAACCAGGAACAAAGGCTATGCACTGCATTGTAGGCTGCTCCCTGTTTCTTGTGGCTAAACTTTAAAGCTGAATTCCAGGAATTCAGACACTTTCTAAACTTTGCAGTCATACTATGTGGTGGATCTAACAAGCTGCATGCCACCTCCTGGACTTTCTTCTTTTATTTACATCTGTTAAGTTTATGGCACTCCTAGAAGGGACTTTCATTGCTTTGAGAAGAGAGAAGCACACACAGCAGCTCTGCCCGCCCCTCCCCACTGCTGCCCATTAACAGAAGCCTTCGTATTTTATCAACGAGTTCACATAAAACAAAAGGCTTCTGTGATTGGGCAGGAGGAGGGGAGGGGCAGGCATTGCAGTTGCATCAAATCTGCTGCTGAAAGAGCTGAGATCAGAAGGTCCAGCATCAGAACTTTCAGAACTACAGTGATAGCTATCCTGGAGACAAGCTTTAAAGTTTTTGGCCAATATGAGTGATTCATAAATCCCAGAGATTTAGTAGTGGCAAACCCAAAACTCATTTCTTACCATAGGTGTGCACAGCCTATTGCATTAGGGTGTGCACCCCAAAGCTCAAACACATATGCGTGTGAATGTGTATACAGTATATACTGTCGGTGTCAGTAGAGCAGTGGACAATGTCAGCAGGGCAGAGTTTGGTGTCAGTAGTTTTTATTTTTACCATTTTTTTTTTTTTACAATTAAATAAAAAAACAATTTTTTTTATATTATAATTATTATTATTATTTACAATTTAATTTTTTTTTTTTGGGGAATCCCATTAGGGTGCTTTTGTGAAATATCATGGGTCTAAACAGGGGGGCATCTAATTTTTTTTTAATTTTATTTATTATTATTTACAATTTTTATTTTCTTAATTCCTTTTTTCCCCCAAAAAAATTAGGAGCCCCATTAGGGGGCTTTGGTGAAATATCACGGGTCTAAATAGGGGTGCGTCTACAGCATACAAGGTGATTAGGGCGTGCCCAGGCACACCTGGCACACCCTGTGCGAACGTCTATGTTCCTTACTACTATCAGCTTATCATTGGCAGAGTTCCCAGCTATAGATGTAAGTCTGACTCATTTTTGAGAGTAGAAATTGTTACAGGATACAGCTACGTAAACTTCAACAGCTCTGTCTCAGCTGTACAGCCTTTCTGTGTCAGTGGCACTAGGAGAACTCCTCCTTTACTGTGCCAACTCCCCCTGCCAACCAGATTGCCTTCTTATACATATAACATCTAACTAGTGCACTTTGTTCTTTGTTTGCCAGTGCATTGATAAATAAATGTATTGCATCAAACCACCTTTTACAACTTGAGAAGTCAGAATGTTGACCAATGTTTGCAACTTTGGCTTTTTATCTTGTATATTCTGCCTCTCTGTCTGTTCAGTATATCATCCATCCATCTATTTTAATCAATACTATAGTCCATCTGTTTTCTTACTATTTGAGATGCTGTGATCATGATATAAAAGCTATGAAAACACGGGGCATCATTTATTTTTACTATACAGATTCAAACTGAATATAGCATTTGTTCGAATATTTGTATTGTTTTTGAAACTGTAATTTAAACAGGCAACTAAGAGCCGGTCATTTTGCTGTGCTTTTTTCAAGATATGGGATTTCAACGGTCATTGTCACCATAAGCTAAATGCTGGAAGAGACCAGGCAGCAGAAATTTCTCAGATATTGGTACTGAAGAGAACAATACTAGTTGTTGGATGGGAGAGGTAAGTACCACGATATCTAGGTTCTTTTAAGTTAATGATGCAAAATCTATTAACAAGATATGCTGTATTAGTGTACATATATATGGTCCTATAAATATAGTGCAGGACCTTGCTGGCAAAGCTGATAGCAAGATCTTACATAAATGATTATACATTATTATTATTATTACTATACAGGATAGCACCAACAGTTTATGTAGCCCTTTACAATGTAGAGAGAGGAGAGTACAATTACAATACAGTTCTATACAGCGGGATATGGAGGGCCACGCTCATGGAGCTTACAATATTACGGGAGGGTAGGGATGGACTGGCCTTTGGGACTACAGGGTGTTTCCCGGTGGGCCGATGGCTCAGTGGGCTGGCTTCAGTGACAGCGGACTGCTGCCCCCTCCGCTCCTCTGTCTCTCCCTCCCCGCAGCACTCACCTGGGGGGAACAAAGAAGCAGGGGGGAAGACAGAGGAGCATGGGGGAGGGGACAGACATCTGACTCAACAGCTATGGCCTGGGAGTTTCTCACTTCTGTCTAATCTTGTCCCATAAGGGGGGCACCAAACTGATTCTTTGCCCCAGGTGAAATAATGTCTAGCTTCACCACTGGTACTGCCTATAAGAGTACCAGTACCAGCCATTCTACTCTAATAAAGTAGAATGGCTAGTGGCTATTGAAGGGGGAGAGGGGGCTTGGGTGGCCAGGGGGGGGGGGGAGTGCGGGAGTTGTCTGGCCACCATGGGAGGGACCTGTCAAAGTGGGCCAATCTGGATGAAGTCCAGAGCCAAATTTCTGTCCCAGTCCAGCCCTGCGTGAGAGGGTGGTGGTACAAAAGGTAATAACTGGGGGGGACGATCTGATGGAGATGACTCAAGTATAGTTCTCAGGTGGAGGTAGGGGAGGCTTCCCTGAATAAATGAGTTTTCAGGGATCTCCTAAAGGTGGAGAGGTTAGGGGCTAACCAGACATACTGGTGCAGGGAGTTGCAGAGGATGGGAGAGGCTCTGGACACGTCCCGAATACAAGCATGGGAGGAGGTAACAAGGGAGCTAGAGAGCAGGAGGTCCTGGGAGGAGCAGGGGGGACAATTTTGGCGATATCTGCAGATGGGGTTGGTGATGTAGGACAGGGCGATGTTGCGGATGGCCTTGTATGTTGTGGTTAGTATTTTGAACTATATACGGTGGGGTAGGGGAAGCCAGTGAGGGAATTGGCAGAGAGGAGCAGCAGTCACGGATCAGGTTGTAAAATGTTATAGTCTAGCAGCAGCATTCATAATAGACTGCAAATGGGGCTCTGTATGCTGTGTGCATTTAATATTTGCGCAATGTTAAATGTGTACAGGTGTACATTGTTAATACAGCCTTTTAGCTATCAGGATGCAGGTGGGCCACTTTGTGTCAATCATTGCTAGGATGAAGACAGCCATTTCCACCTAGCATCTTCCATTCCTAGGATGCAGACGGCCATTTCCACCTAGCATCTTCCATTCCTAGGATGCAGACGGCCATTTCCACCTAGCATCTTCCATTCCTAGGATGCAGACGGCCATTTCCACCTAGCATCTTCCATTGCTAGGATGAAGGCAACTATTGCCACCTAGCTTCCGCAGTTGCTGGGATGAAGGCAGCCTAGTGACCTCCGTTCCCAGGATGAAGGTAGCTATCGCCACCTAGTGTCCTCCATTACTAGAACACAGGCAGCTATTGTACTCCAACTCTGTTGTCAATGCTAGCACAAACATTTAAACAGTCTACACGCAGGACCTCAGACACAGATTACTGCGCAGAATTCCTGATCTTTATGCAGCTGTGTTCTTGTGCCCATAGAGAACAACACATTTCGAAGCTGTAAAAAAAGAAGGTTTACTGATAAAAAATCCATATTTTTTGGTGCGCATGGGCACTTGGGCTTAAAATGTTCTGACTTTTGTAGAGACCATGTCATGATCAATTTTAATGTTACGATTTATTTTCACTGACCTTTAGCAAGGTCACTTCAAGAAATCACTTCAAACAATGGTGATCTGAGCAGCTTTATAAATGGAGAAATAGTTGGCTTAAGAGTGTTAAGCTATGTACCAGTGCCTCTGTGGTTAGAGACCGTTATTGCTGTAGAGAAAAGGAGGAGATGCAGTGCCAGGTTTTTCATTTTAAAGTATACTATATTATCAAAAGTATTGGGACACCTGCCTTTACACGCACATGAACTTTAATGAAATCCCAGTCTTAGTCCGTAGGGTTCAATATTGAGTTGGCCCACCCTTTGCAGCTATAACAACTTCAACTCTTCTGGGAAGGCTGTCCATAAGGTTTAGGAGTGTGTCAATGGGAATGTTTGACCCTTCTTACAGAAGCCTATTTGTGATGTCAGGTACTGATGTGGACAAAATAGCCTGGCTCACAGTCTCCACTCTAATTTATCCCAAAGGTGTTTTGTCAGGCTGAGGTCAGGGCTCTGTGCAGAACAGTCAAGTTCCTCCACCCACAACTCTCATCCAGGTCTTTATGGACCTTGCTTTGTGCACTGGTGCGCAGTCTTGTCAGAACAGGAAGGGGTCATCCCCAAACTGTTCCCACAAACAGTGATGTCACTGGGGTTGGGTTCACCCGATGCGAAAAAAAATTGGTGTCACCCCCCCCCCCACCAACTATAGTCCTTCCTCAGTACAGACCCCCCTCCACTAACTACAGACCCCCCTCCCACAGTACAGACCCCCTCCACTAACTACAGACCCCCTCCTGCAGTACAGACCTCCCTCCACTAACTACAGACCCCCCTCCCTCAGTACAGTCCTCCACTAACTAGAGACACCCTCACCCAAGTGCAGACCCCATCAGTACAGACACCCCCACACAAGTGCGGACCCCCCACCTCAATGCAGACCCCCCAGCAGTACAGACACCCCCCTCAGTACAGTCATGTTGGAACAGGAATGGCCATCCCCAAACTGTTCCACAAAATCTACATGAAATTGTCCAAAATGTCTTGGTATGCGGACACCTTAAGAGTTCCCAACCCCTGAAAAACAACCCCATGCCATAATTTCCCCTCCACCAAAGGATTTGGAACATTCCACAAAACAAGGCCCATAAAGACATAGATGAACAAGTTTGGGATGGAGGAACTTGACTGGCCTGCACAGAGTCCTGACTTCAACTCGTTAGAACACCTTTGAAATTAATTAAAGCGGATACTGAGAACCAGGCTTCACGTCCAACATCAGTGTTTGACCTCACAAAATCTTTTGAAAAAATGGTCAAACATTCCCATAGACACACTCCTAAACCTTATGGACAGCCTTCCCAGAAGAATTTAAGCTGTTATAGCTGCAAAGGGTGGGCCAATGCAATATTGAACCCTACAGACTAAGGCCTCATGTACACTGCTGCTAGTAAACTGACGTTTAGAAGCAGTTTTTTTTTTCAGCTGCCCCTGAACTCTCCTCTATGTTATCTTATCAGTACACAGGGTCGTTTATAGTCGTATCTAGGCAGTTGAGTTTAGAAGCATTTTTTGTAAAGAAAACAGGTTATCAGGGGCATTTGAAAAACCAAATGCCTGTAACAGCTTGTAAACGTGTGTAAATGCGGTAACTCGCATTTAGCCTCGTTTGCGTTTAGAAGCATTTTTTTCAAACGCAGCTAAACGCAGCTAAACACAACAGCATAAAGGACATTTTTAAATGTCGGTTACTATCTGTCAAGTTAAATTGTTCAGGAGAGGTTTCAAAATGTTCTGTGTACATTTTTTTTTAATTTTAATATATTTTTATTAATAATTTTAAAGTTATACAGTAGTAGATAATAAGACAGTGCGGTACATTATACAGGAGGTGAAATAGTATACATTTGAAAGTACATAGATAAAATGCTAGGTAGACAAAATTAACACATTAAACATCCGCACATATATGATAGAAAAATTCCTAGAGAATTGTAGAATTGATTCAAAATTGCAACAACAACCGTAAATTGGAGGACTCAATCCTCCCGAACACCCCCGGCGGGACTCATAGTGTCCGGGAGGTGTCCTCCCCCTCAATGAGTAGTAACCGTTCTATAAACAAATAAGTGAAATAAATAAGGTGAAGTAAAGTAAATCATGCCAAGTTATCATACCAGAGATTCCAAGGAGCCCAATGGATCGCATATGTATGTAGAGAACCTACGCGTTATGAAGGTTGGTCAGGTGAATAGCATCATCGGGAGAGGGCGAATTAGAGTCTTTCCACTTTCTCATGATTGATAGTCTAGCCGCCAAGAGTAAGTGAGTTATAGTTCTCCATAGATTGGCTGTGAATTTGTCAATCCCCAGAGATAGGGGTGCTAAGGCTGGATCAGGTGTTACCTGCGTCTGCGTCAAGTCAGAAATTATGGTGAAAATTTTTGCCCAATAGGTGGTGAGTTTAGGGCAACTCCACAGTATATGCAACATGTCTCCTTTGGCGTGACATAGTCTCCAACATGTGTTAGGGGTTTGGGAATGGAATTAAGACTTTACCACTGGTGTAAGATACCAACGTAGGGTAATTTTGGTCTATAATTCCCATAGGGAGGTGTATTTAGAAGGAGATTAATTGGCTTTACAAGCCATGTGCCATTGGTCATCTGTAAAAGAACACTGTAGGTCTCTTTCCCATAGTAGATGGGAAGAAGATTTAGTGAAAATACGCTTTTGTTGTAATAGATTATAAAATAAGGAAATACCTTTTTTCTGTTGTACTGGCGAGGTCAAAAAGACCCAGGCCAATGTGTGAATGCACTGACAAATATTGCCCATTTTTTGCAAACAGTGTACTATCTGTGCATATTGAAAGTAGCTGGTGTGAGGTAGGTCAAATTCAGACTGTACAGATTGGAAGCATTTAAGGCTACCATTCGAGTATAACTCGTATATATAAGTGATGCCCCTTCCGCTCCAGGAAGCAATTGGAATGTGATCAATCATAAGGTGCAACGCTTGGAAAGGGATCCTAACATTAACGTAAGGATGCAGGAGTTTAGTGGAACCCAAAAATTTAAGCCACGTTTTAATGGAAATTACCATTGTGGGAGGCAAATGCGTTGGGATTTTAACACCCAATATGGCCCCAAATAACCATAGATTGGCTGGACCGTATTTAAAGTAACTGGATTCAATAAGTCCCCATTGTGTAGTAGGAGTATAGTTAAACCATTCCTTCATTTGTGTCAAAATGGAGGCATAATAATAATCTTGGAAATCTATGTAGCCTACTCCTCCGTAGAGTCTATGTTTAATTAATTTGTTATGAGTACACCTGGATTTTTTCCCATTCCAGACAAATCTGGACAAAAGTGATTACATGGATTTAAAAAAAATAGCGGGAATAGGAATGGGCAAATTCCGGAAAAAGTATAGAACTTGTGGAAGGTGAATCATTTTGAAAGCAGATAGTCTGCCCCACCAAGAAAATTTGTGTTTACTCAGTTTGTGAAGATTGGTCTGTAACTTGTTCGTTACGCGTGCATTGAGCCTAAAACTGGGATGCCATTAAAGTTCATGTGCGCGTAAAGGCAGGTATCACAATACTTTTGACAATATAGTGTATATACTTCTTCTCTGCTGTAGTGCAGGCACAGGGATAATTCTTCACCCCAAAATGCCAAATGCTTGCAATTTTTTTTACTGATGTGACTACAGCTGCAATGGGCTGTCATCTTTTAGAAGTGGAAGTTTGGTTAAAAAAGTTTACTTTCAACCTCTAAGGACTACATATCCCATGGTAATTTTCTGCCTGCAAGCAGTAATTCCTGTACTAACCATGCTTGAAACTCTTCCTCTCATGAACTCTGTAGTTTAGAAGGCAGGCTCTGTGAATTTTGTGACACAGCACTGCCTACTCACAAGACATAGGGAATTCATATCACAGAATTCAAAAGTAAATGTAATAATTGAAATACAATGTGGAAAAGAAAATATGATTTTACATTTTGACCATAGCTACGCTTTAAATCAGGGGTCTCGAAACTTTTAAAACAAAGGGCCAGTTTACTGTCCTTCAGGCATTTGAGGGGCCAGACTGTGTCCATTGGGAGTAGAAAAGGTCCTCAGTTTGGAGACCACTGCTTTTAATAGTCACAGAACATTTTGGTATTTTAGAAGCCAATGTAATATACTGCATACATAATCATGAGGACTGAAAATAATATTTTAATTATCTGTTTCTTTTGAGGATGATCACAGTTTTTCGCCTGAACACATTATCGCAATACCTTGTTCAGCCTTCAGAATGGAAAGGAGGGGTGCAACACCAAGATGATATATTATGTGCTGCATTTTTGCCCCCACAAAGCCTTGTCACAGGTAAGTCTTCAAAAACACTGTGCAGCAGAGCTCCTTTTGTGTTCTCTGAACTGTAAAAAGTATGATATTATAACAAATAACTCTAAAGAAAACACAAACTATTTGGAATGCATAATGTTATGCCTCATACACACGATTGGAATTTCAGATGAAAAAAGTCAGATGTAATTTTTTCATTGGAAATTCCGACCGTGTGTAGGCCCCATTAGACTTTTTTTCCATTGGAGTTTAGAAATAGAACATGTTTTATTTTTTTCGATGGAAAAAAATCCTATCGGAAATTCTGATTGTCTGTGTGGAACTCAGATGGAGAAAAAAACATGCATGCTCAAAATCAAGTCGACGCATGCTTGGAAGCATTGAACTTCATTTTCCTTGGCTCTCCAACTCTTTGGCTCTTACGTCACCGCGTTTTGGACAGTCAGAATTTGGTCTGACAGTGTGTATGCAAAACAGCTTGAACGGAATTCCGACGAAAAATTCAGTCAGAATTTTTCCCATTGGAAATTCCGATCGTGTGTAGAGGGCATAAGAGGTTTACCCCATTACAGCAAGCCTCCAGCCACTGCCTATATTTAAAAAAATAAATGCAGTTTCCACTCCTTGAAATAGTTATGACTACAGTTTAGGATGATGCACACTTCTGTCAATAGCTTCAGCACTGTTATATTTGAACAATCTTAAATGGATAATTGTCTTTAAAAAGCTACTCTAGGATGGTCCCAACAGGTAGTCTCCTGCCACCCCTCTTAGGCTCAATCCACTACTTCCTGAGTTACAGTCTATCCCAGACCCAATGGTGTGGGCAGCTAGGGGCATTAAAACAATTGAGCATATCTGCAAGGAGGGCGCCCTAGTGTCTTTTGATACTCTAAAATTTAAGTTTGGCCTTTCTAACTTCCATTTCTTTAGATAGTTACAACTGCGCTATGCCTTCTCCTCCCAGTTTGTTTCCCAAATTTTGACTCTTCTCTAATTACATTTGGAATCTCTGCTGCGAGAGGTACCCTTGGACAAACCCTTGTCTAATATCTATAAAGAACTTATGCCCTCAGTCTATTTTGGTATGGAAGGCCTTTACTCTAAGTGGCAGGATGACATCCCAGATATTGACAAAGATTGGAAAGATTTTGGGGAATTTTCATTTTTTTCAATTAGTAGCTGTCAGAGATTGTTTAATTCAGTTCAAACTACTCCACAGGGCCTATCTAACACCACAACGATTAAACAAAAACTATCTTAAAGGCTTGTTCCCACTTTTGGAAGTGTAGTGGTACTGATGCTGACTTCCGCCATATGCTTTGGCCCTGTCCCAAGCTGCAATTATCTTGGAAGGAAGTAATAACTACTCTGACCACCTGGAGAAAAGTGGATTCTTTGCTGCCCTTCTTGACACCAGTCCATCTTTCAAAAGTCTTTGCCTCACTGTATTTGAAGATGCACTCACACTTACCTGCTGCCATTCCTGAGCAAACTATGCACTGTAGGAGGTCCTGGCACTTGCTGGACTTTCTTTGGCACCTTTAAAGCCTTTTTCACAAATGCAGTGGATTTTTTTTTTAAAGTTCATTTTCATGACAAAGAGGGACTTTGCAATTTTAGCGCCCACCCCAAATTTAAGTTTTTTTTTTTCAAATTTAAGGGATGTCTGGGCCAATACTTGGGTCCAGACCTGTTTGATTAATACAAATTTGCCTCTGGCTGTGGTACTACCTGGTAGTTTTCCCTTGTTGCCTGCAGGTGGCGTTACCATCTTGGGCTTATGTTGGAATGCAGGTGTACCATGGTGTATTGGGTGTCCCTCCTCGGCAACAGTACAGTGGGAGTGGTGACCTCACTGTGCATGCTGGGAGGGGGTACTTAAGGGGCAGACGCCATTTATCAGGGTCCTTCGCCTCGTGGCCCTCCTGGCGCAAGGTGCGTGTGTGTGAACCTGACTTCAGGGCCACGTTGGCCCGGGGTCACTTCGCTGTCGAGTAGGCCCAGCTATGCTGACTGGGGCTACATTTCTAAAAGGGGATCCCAAGCTGTTTGTCCACAAGGGAGGAAGCTGTCTTAATGATGGAGACCGGGGGAGGACCTGCCCTGGAGTAGACTGGCAAAGTGCTGGACTCTCGGGTGAGGCCTGGTGACTTGATTAAAGAGGGATCCACTACATTAAAAGCCCTGCAGTTCGCCAGTTCGGCTTAAAGGCTCTTTTACTGCATGTCTGGAGGTTCGGGACTTTTAAATCCTGTAGCAGAGGATTCCTGGACGCATCCAATTTCATCCAAAAGGTCTGTGGCAGAGACCAAGTTAATTCCATGACAGTCTGTGGCAGAGACTGTCTGGACATTAGTTTGTGCCTCATCCCGGCTGCTAGGCCATGTGAGAGGGAACAATCCGGGTGATCAATACCCACTCAATAGTTGAGAGTGGAGACTGATTGACTATTTTTGACTATTTTTGCATTCTGTACCGTGTGCCTGAACCTCCCCCTACTCTTCTTCTCCCTTCTACTTTCTCTTCTCCAAGTTATCCTGCAGTGAAAATAAAACCAAACTGTTGAAGGTTTTAATTTTACATCTGCCTGGACATTGCATTTACTAGACATGTGCAGACTGGAATATTTTGTTTCGTTTTTTCGTTTTTGTTTGGAAAATAAATTTATTTAGTTACTCCCAAAAATCGTTTTGATTTATTTAGTTTTTCGTTGGGGAATAGCTTTCGTCCGAAAATCCAATAATACTTGGTTTCTGTCGAATGCTCAAAAGAAAATTTGACAGAACGTTGAATCTTTTTGGTTTCTGACGAATGGTCAAAAGAATATTCGACGGAACGTCAAATTTTTACGTTGAATCGTACATTTTCGTTCGAATATTCCGCCTACAAGAATTCTAATGTTGTATGACTAGTAATAATGTTGAATCTATTCTCTATAATGTCGAATGTATTTTCTCATAAATCAAAATCTATTCTCTGTAATGTCGAATCTATTATTTCTATAGTGTTGAATCTTTTCTCTATGATGTCGAATCTCTTCCCTATAATGTCGAATCTCTCTATATCGAAATTTTTATCGCAACGAAAACGAAAATAAAGCATTTTTTTATGTCGGATCTTTCCGTTTTCGTTTCTTGCACTTTCGTTATCGTTTGTTAAAACGATAACGAAAAAAACTGATTTTCGGACGAAAATGCATTCTAACGAAAGCGAATGCACATGTCTAGCATTTACTATGGACTTTCCTACCCTGACAACGAAGCTTAAAAGGTAATGTGCAGACCCAAAATTTAACCAGCAGCTCCTTCGGGGGTAGTGCTACACAATTATTTGCATTTGATCACTCATCATAACATTCTGGAGTATATGCAAATTGTCATCATAAAAACAGTGGCAGCACAGTTTAGGACTCTCAACCTAATTTGACCCCATCCCGAGCCTGGGGGACCTTTCTTTTCCTTTCCCACTTCCTCTTTGCCCCCTCTTACTGTTTTTTTTTTGTGGGCCTCTTGCCCACCACTCTGTTCTACACCCACCCAACTCCCCCTCCCCTTGCCTACCTCTGGGTTTCCCGGCTCAGGTATTCCGCACTGACCCCCGGCCTGAGGGTCATTGTTTTGCCATGTACACACGATCGGTCAACCCGATGAGAATGGTTTGATGGACCGTTTTCATCAGACCAAACCGATCGGGTGTGGGCCCTATCGGTTATTTATCCATCGGTTAAAAAAAATTCAAACTTGTTTTAAAATTAACCGATGGATACCTAACCGATAGAAAGAAAACGTCTGTAGGCATGTCCATTGGTTAAAAATCCACGCATGCTCAGAATCAAGTTGACGCATGCTTGGAAGCATTGAACTTCATTTTTTTCAGCACGTCATTGTGTTTTACGTCACCGCGTTCTGACACGATCGTTTTTTTTTAACCAATGGTGTGAGGCACGACTGACCATCAGTCAGCTTCATTGGTTAACTGATGGAAAAATCCATCAGACCGTTCTAATCGGATTGACCGATCGTGTTTACAGGGCATAAGTGTATAATTTATATCTTATAGCACATTTTACTTTGTATTTTTGCGTGAACTTCTGTCTTATATTTCACGCTTATATCCCCTGCGTAGGAATTTGTTATCTGATTTCCCTTTTATGTCCATAGAGGCAGCAGACTTTGTGAAAAATAATGATTGTGTATTCTCAAAACTTTTGGCCACGGCTGTACAGTAAAACCTTGGTTTGCAAGCATAATTTGTTCCAGAAACATGCTTGTAATCCAAAGCACTTGTATATAAAAGCATTTTTTTACAGGGTATAAAAGAGAAGAGGGGAACCTCAGTCCATCCGATGAGAAAGGTCTGATGGACCGTTTTCATCGGTTAACCAATGAAGCTGACTGATGGTCCGTCGAGCCTAAACATCATCGGTTAAAAAACGATTGTGTCAGAACGCGGTGACGCGTTCTGACACAATCTTCCAATCTTCCAATAGAGGTTCAGATCTGACTGGTGCTAACACTTTGATGCATCAAACTTAGGCCCCGTACACACGACCAAGCTTCTCGGCAGAATCCAGGGAGAAGCTCGCTGGGATCCATATTCTGTCGAGAAGCTCGATCGTGTGTACGTTTTCGCCAAGCAAACTGACGAGCAAGGCATAGAGCCAAAATAGAGAGCAGGTTCTCTATTTCCTCGATGGGCCATTGGGACTAATGGCTCAACGCCTATTTCGACAGCCCGGTCGACGAACCTGACGGCCGGCCGAGAACCTCGTCGGGTGGAACGATGAGTTTAGCCCAACGAGGTTCTCGTACGTGTGTACGCAGCCTTAGGCCTCGTATACACGACCAAGAAAATCGACAGAATCCATCAAGAAACTTGGTGGGAGAGCTTTTTTGCCAAGGAAACTGGTCGTGTGTATGCTTTTCATCGAGTAAACTGTCGAGGAAATCGAAGAAGAAAAAAGAGAGTCGTCATGTTCCTCGTCGGGCTGGTTTTCCAGGAGAAAGATGTTGGTGTGTATGCTTAGAAACCCGCACACCTTTGGTAAAAGTAGCATTTGTAATGGAAATAGCACATTTGTCACGCTGTAAGGCCGTACACACGATCAGACCAAACCGATGAGACTGGTCCAACTGACCGTTTTCATCGGACCACCGCTGAAGTGGTCTGATGGTCTGATGTGCGTACACACCATCAGTCCAAAATCCCATCGGACCAGAACGCGGTGACGTAGAACACAACGACGTGCTGAAAAAACGAAGTTCAATGCTTCCAAGCATGCGTCGACTTGATTCTGAGCATGTGCAGGTTTTTGGTCCGATGCTTTTCTGTACTAACCATGGTTTTGGTCCGATGGACAGGTGTCCATCGGACAGATTTTAAAGCAAGTTTAAAAACGTTGGTCCGATGGACAACGGTCCGATGGGCCGTACACACGATCAATTTGGTCTGATGAAACTGGTATTCAGGCCAGTTTCATCGGACTGGTCTGATCGTGTGTACGCGGCCTAACAGACTGAAAAGTGCAAATGTCTCTTACCAAACTTTTACCTAACACGCAGTAACATGAGATTAGCAAAAGCAGCCCCAATGGTTGTGCCAGTGGAATCGAACTTTCCCTGCCGTCGTATGTGTTGAAGTCGCTGCGTTTGAGAACGAGGAGATTTGGTCTTGACAGTGTGTACGCAAAGACAGCTTGTCGAGTTTCTCGACAAGCCTAACAAGGAACTCGTCGAGGAAAACGATGTGTCTTTTCCGACGAGTTATTTGATCGTGTGTATGAGGACTAACAGCACTGTAGAGAAGCTAAGGATCTTATAGTGGGTTTGTCTGGAAAGGCATGCAAAAACACAATTTTGAAATAAAATGTATATCTGTACCCACCACTTCCTACCTGGTGTAGACAAGCCCTTATAGGAAAAATGTTGATCTGTGTATAAATTGTGTGCAAAGGCATAACTTTTTTTTGTGGTAGAGTGGGGTCAAACTTACCGTCAATTTTTTTTGTGGTTTGTGTCACTGCTTGGGAGACTTAACTCTTTATATGATTTGGTGACCATTGTCACTGAGACACAAAGAAAGTTGTCATGAGAGGATGAGGAGAGGGGACATCTTCCAATAGGGACAGATGTTAGGGTGAGACCTATCTAAGACAGGGTTTCTACTCATCTTTGGGAGATTATTTTAGGCTGGGTGTGGGTTTCCCAGCATCCAAATTCGCATCACAAGAGAGTGTGAAAGACTCTTAATGGAGCCGGTTCACACATCTCCAGAGCAGCCGTGAAACGCATTGCACAGGGGTCCTGTGCGTCTTTGGCTCTGTTTCAGTTATAAATTCAGGTAAAAATTCAGAGCACAAGGACGCACCGCACCTGCTGTGAGCCGCATCCAAATTAAGTGTGATCCCAGTCTTACTTCTAGTTGAGTCTCTAGGACATTCTCTGTCTCCCTAGAAGGACACAGACAGCAAAAAACTTATAGTGGATCTAACCCTTTCCTATTCTAACCAAAACTTAAAAATAACTGTTGGATATGCTATAAAAATTTATTCAAAACCCAAACACAAACTTTTCATATAAGCTTCGACATGTTATATCATTTCCATTTTTTTTTTAAATCAGAAGCTTTTATTAAAATAAGACATGTTAAAGAGGTAGTAAAGTATGCTTTGTAAATTTCTACCTACAGGTAAGCCTATAATAAAGGCTTACCTGTAGGTAAAATTAATATCTCTTAAATGTGCACAGTTAAAATGATACTACAGTAAAGCTTTGTTTTTATTTTTGTTATAAAAAACGTACCTCCACTGTGCAGTTGGTTTTGCACAGAGTGGCCCGCGAACATCCTCTTCTGGGGGCCCACGGTGGCTCCTCCCTGCATTAGATAACCCCCTGGAAGAATCGCTCTTCTGAGGGGGTTACCTTGTGGGTGTGTTCCTGAGTCATTGGATTTGATTGACAGCAGCGGAAGCCAATGGCTGCGCTGCTATCAATCTATCAAATCAAAGCCGGGACTCTGTGGAGAGAAGGACGGCGGGGACGCGCCGAGAAGATGAAGCAGCTCAGGTGAGTAAAACAAGGGGGCTGGGGGGCCGGTGACTGGCAGGTGTTGTTTCACCGTAATGCATAGGATGCATTAAGGTGAAAAAACACGAGTCTTTCCAACCCCTTAGATATTCACCCTGGATGCATCCAGTGACTTCACCGGCACATGCGCTCTGAAGGTCCGTCATACTGTGCCGGACCTTTAGGCTGGGTTCACATTAGTGCGAATTTGATTTGGGTTTCCCTGCATTCAATTCGCATTGCAGGAGATTGTGACCCGCTCTCTATGGAGCCGGTTCACACAGCCCCGGAGTGGCTCTGGTGCAAATTGCACAGGAGTCCTGTGTGTCTTCTGGTCTGTTTCGGGTCCAAATTCAGCCAAAAATTCAGGCTGAAATTGGACCTGAAATGGTGCATAGAGATGCACCGGGCCCCTCCTGTTAGCCACTCCATGCTGCAGTGTGAACCCAGCCTTAGAGTTTTGTGCCCGGACCCTAGGGCTCCTACGTGCGTGCACAAGGGTGACATCATTGTGGCTCCGGCCACTCATACAGCTGGAACTGGCAAAGCCGAAAGAAAGACCATGGCAAGATAAAAGCCCTCTCAGTGGTGACAGCGCACAACCTATGGTAGGTTGGTTCTAAGGTAAATATTTCATAATGTGCTATTATGCAATGCAATTTTTTTCCCCTAAATTTCCTTAAATTGCTAAATTTTACTATCACTTTAAACCTGCCAGGAAGATCTTTGTTCAGGTACTTTAAGCACTGTGGGGTTAATTTACTAAAACTGAAGCGTGCAAAATCTGGTGCAGATCAGCTTCTAACTTCAGTTTGTTCATGTAAGCTTTGACAAAAAAAGAAACCTGGAAGCTGATTGGTTTCTATTCAGAGCTGCACCAGAGTTTGCACTCTACAGTTTTAATAAAATAACCTCTGTGACTCGCCCCCTCTCCCATTCCGCTGCCTACTTCTATACATTCATAAAATGTTGTCTTTGTGGCTTTCTTAATCCTTTGTGTATCAGTACTGACTGGGCAGAGAAAAGGAGGGTAGACCCCTTCTGGCTTGCCCTAAATTGTTAGCGCAAATAAATCAAAGTGTAATGTAGAGTACACAACTGTGTTATTAAAAAGTTTCAATCACTCCTGTAAATCCTATGCAAATATGAAGCGAATCAATACACTTAAAAGCATTTAAACCCAAAACAAAGAGTACGTCTTAAACAAATAAAGAAAAGCAGAAAACCGCAAGCAAATTGCTTGGCAAACTGTCCTTATCTGAATTTCTGAATTTCAATTATCTTACTGCTTACTAAAAACTGTGTATCATTTTAGCGATTCTGCCAGTGTAACTTTATGTCTCAAACTTTTGTCAGAACTTTTATGCAGACTTGTTCTTGTGTGACCAGAAAGACAATAACTTTCTCTTGTACCACTTTTCAGTTCAGAGAGTGCGCTAAATAACTTGAATAATAAAATCGTTCTTTATATCAGAAATGTTCATGCTTTACTGGCATTCAGTGAAATTACAGCTTTTTAGCAAATTTATTTATTTATATATAGCATCAGGATTAAACATTCCCTGGCACATTTTAGTACGTGTCTACCTGAGAAATTCATGAAAGCTGAGAAAGCTTCGGTATTAGGTCAGGCTAGGCACAAAGAAGCCCTTATCTCCTGTCCAAAACAAATTTCTTCATTTATTTGCAGACATCAAGCTCCAGACCCAAGCCAAGAACTCCAGCGTTGTATTGAATTCCACGTTAGTGATAAAGAAAAGTGAGCTTGCCATGTGACAGATTGGCTTTCATGTACAGTCAATTACATGTGTAGACAGCAGAGGGCACTTGTAGCCCTTTTCCTGCACACAAGAGATCCTTTAGATATGATTTTTCAAACACTGTAGTGCAAAAACACGTTTATCCATGTTTTTTGATGAAATGAATCTCCTCTGCGTGAAGTTTGCCCCATCCGATGATATTGTGTTAGGCCTTGCCAGTGCTCTTTCTCTAACTGACTGAAGTGGAAGTGTCAGCATTTGCAGTAACCAAATAGCAGGTCTTATGCCGCGTACACACGATCATTTTTCGGCATGTAAAAAACAAAATTTAACGACGTTTTAAACCATGTCAATTTTCGGGTTGTAAAAAATGATCGTGTGTACCAGTGGCGGATGGTGCTCAACATTTTTGGGGAGGCGCAAACGAAAAAAAAAAGAAAAAAATTACAGCCTTACTGTGCCCATCAATTGTCACCACTGTGCCATCAATTGTCACCACTGTGCCATGCCATCAAATGCAGTCACTATTCCATGCCATCAAACGCAGCCACTGTGGCATAATTGTCACCACTGTGCCATGCCATCAAACGCAGCCACTGTGCCATCAATTGTCACCACTGTGCCATGCCATCAAACGCAGCCACTGTGCCATCAATTGTCACCAATGTGCCATGCCATCAAATGCAGTCACTATGCCATCAATTCGCACCACTGTGCCATACCATCAAACGCAGTCACTGTGCCATGCCATCAAATGCAGCCACTGTGCCATCAATTCGCACCACTGTGCCATGTCATCAAATGCAGTCACTGTGCCATGCCACAAATGCAGCCGCTGTGCCACGCCATCAAACGCAGCCGCTGTGCCATGCCATCAAACGCAGCCGCTGTGCCATGCCATCAAACGCAGTCGCTGTGCCATGCCATCAAACGCAGTCGCTGTGCCATGCCACTGTGCCATCAATTGTCACCACTGTGCCATGCCATCAAACGCAGCCACTGTGCCCTACAATTGTCGCCACTGTGCCAATTGTCACTGTGCCCCTCAATTGTCGCCACTGTGCCAATTGTCGTCACTGTGCCCATTGTTGCCACTGTGCATGTCACTGTGCCCTTTAATTGTTGCCACTGTGCCCATTGGTGCCACTGTGCACATTAATGCCACTGTGCCCATTAATGCCACTGTGCCCTTTGTCGCCTCTGTGCCCATTGTCGCTACTGTGCCCTGTAAAATGCACTTACCTTAATCCTTCCACATCCCTCGATTTCTTCTCCTGCCTTGGTGACGCTTCAGCCAATCAGGTTAGCGATAACCTGAATCGGCAAACTTGATTGGCTGAGACGGCCGTCAGTCTTATCCAAGGAGCGCACCCCGTACGTTCCCTGGATAAAGCATCTGGGAGATGAGGGCTGTACTTGGAAAGCCTATCAGAGCCGCTGACTCTGATAGGCACTTACGCACAGCCAACCAGCTGCCGTTATTCAGGTGGTCGGCGCTCAATGTCTGGCCACCAGAATAGAACAGCGGCAGCTGGCAACAATAACATTGTACATTGATGCAATGCATGAATGTATGTTATTTTCAGTGGCGGTGCGGAGCCAGAGGGGGCGCTGGAGCGCCCTCTATGGACAGACCGCCGCTGGTGTGTCCGTGGCATTAGTGTTGTTATAAGAAAGGCATACCCCAGAATTCCCTTGCAGGGACATTACTAAAGTATTTTAACAAAGATGAAAATTCTAATCCAGGGAATGCCTATAATTTGATATCAAGCTCTGTGCGGGCTTCAGGGACAAGCAGAGGGACAATCGTATAGCCTACAGACTTGATGAGATTTATACTAACTTATTGACATATATTTTTATACTAGGAACTCAGGTGTTTTATATAAAAGGGCATTTATTGTCAGCATAAAGCAATTTGTTGTCTTTAGGGTATCTTGGCCAAGATTTTTATTTTTTATTTTATATGGTTTATTGAACAATTAAGTGTAGATTTTAACCACTTAAGCCCCGGATCATTTTGTTGCTAAAGGACCAGGCCCCTTTTTGCGATTCAGCGCTGCGTCACTTTAACTGACAATTGCGCAGTCGTGCGACGTGACTCCAAAACAAAATTGACTTCCTTTTTTTCTCACAAATAGAGCATTCTTTTGGTGGTATTTGGTCACCTCTGCGGTTTTTATTTTTTGCGCTATAAAAAAAAATTGAGCGAACATTTTTAATTTTTTTAAATATTTTTTACTATAATAAATATCCCCAAAAAATAATTACCTTATTTATCGGTGTATACCGCGCACTTTTTTCCCCTTAACATCAGGGGGAAATCGTGGGTACACGATGAACGCCGATCCCCACTTCCCGCGCTGTGTTTGAATGCCACCACTGACATATACCGAGCGCAGTACACTCGCGTACACTCAGCCAGGCTCGGCTCCGCTCGTGGTCACGCCCTGTGCCGCTTCCTAGCCTTTATGCGAGAGGAGTGCGAGCGTGGCCGAGCGTGCCCGAGTGTACTGCGCTCGGTATATGTCGGTGGTGGCGTTCAAACACAGTGCGGGAAGCGGGGATCGGCTCAAAAACAGTGCGGGAGAAGCGGGGAGGACACAACCAAGCGTGCAGACGGACGCCGGACCGGACAAGGCCGCCGATGGACACAGGGCAAGACACCGACGAGGGGCATTCAAACTGTAACTATATCCTTTTTTTCTTTGAAATTTCCCTTCTAGGTTGGGGGTGCGCGCAATACGCCGGAGCGCGCTATAGGAAGATAAATACGGTATTTGTTTTCTTTTTTTTACACCTTTTGTCTTCATTTTAACCTGGTAATCCAGCCAATAACACACAACCTATCCTAGGGTGATAACCATCTTGAGCAGCATTGTCATCCGAGGAAAGGGAGTGTGTTAGGAGAACATAATACTGTACTGTAATACTTGGGGCTACAAAACACCTCCCTCTCTACTCCATAATAAGGCAGGAGATTTGTAGTGCACAAAGGTTGCAGAGAACAATGTTAACTGATAACTTCTTGTGCTTTCTGCCTCTGCCCCTTTTTTGCACTTGTCAAACAGATATAATCAAACACAGTCTATTTAACAGATCAAAATGGAGAAAATAAGAAACATTTATTGTAAGAGCCGGTTCACACACAGGCGGCACGACTTTAAGGGCGACTCGGCAAGGCGATCTCAAGACGACTTGAGAGGCAACTTGCAAAATTACTTCTGTATTGAAGTCAATGCAAGTCGCCCCGAGTCGCCCCAAAGTCGTACAGGAACCTTTTTCTAAGTTGGAGCGACTTGCACCGCTCCTATTAGAATGGTTCTTTTGAATAGAGCGGGCCGCGACTTGTCAGACGGCTGAGTCTGAGAAGAAAAAAAGGATTTTTAATAAACAGCTTACCTGTAAAATCCTTTTCTTGAAGTACATCACGGGACACAGAGCGCATAGCCATTACACTTGGGTTATATGGGTACCTTCAGGTGTGGACACTGGTGTAATCAATTTCACAGGAAGTTTCCTCCCTATATAACCCCCTCCCACTGGGAGTGCTTCAGTTTTGTAGCAAGCAATTCTCCCGAGGTTACACAATGTTCCCCAAAAGAGGGGTGGGAGCTCTGTGTCCCGTGATGTACTTCAAGAAAAGGATTTTTTTTTCTTTATCGTACATCACGGGACACAGAGCGCATAGCCATTACACTTGGGATGTCCTAAAGCAATGCTCTATGAAGGGAGGGAGACCGTAAGGCCAAGAATAGCCAAACAAAAAATTATCAGGAAGTAAAGAAGCTCCACCAACAGAGAAAAGGGGGCGTGACCCGGACCAGAGGATTCTATACTGCTGCCCGTAGGACCGCCTGCCCAAATGCTGCGTCCGTACCCTTTGCAACGTCCAACTTATAAAATTTAGTAAACGTATGTAAACGTATGTACGGAAGACCAGGTTGCCGCCTTGCAAACCTGTGCCATAGAGATCTGATGGTGTGCCGCCCAGGAGGCACTCATGGCCCTCGTAGAATGGGCTTTAACTGATAAGGGAGGTGGAACGCGCTTCAGACCATAGGCCTGAAAAATTAGCTGCTTAATCCACCTAGCCAAGGAAGACTTGGCAGCCGGCTGACCCTTCTTGGGGCCATCCGGAAGAACAAAAAGCACATCTGTTTTCCGAATCTTCTCTGTAGCCTTGAGATAGACCCTCATGGCTCGAACCACGTCCAAAGTATGAAGCAGTCTTTCCTCTCTGGACTGGGGAGTAGGAAAGAAGGATGGTAGGACTAGATCCTGATTCAAGTGAAAACTGGATATGACCTTAGGAAGGAAAGAAGGTTGAGGCCGCAGAACCACTCTGTCCTTATGCAGAATAAGGTATGGCTCCCTGCATGACAAGGCTGCCAGCTCGGAAACCCTTCTGGCCGAAGCCATAGCCACCAAGAAAACCAACTTTCGGGTTAGTAGCACAAGAGGGATTTCTGTCAGAGGTTCAAACGGCTGCCTTTGTAAAGCTGACAAGACCAGATTTAAATTCCAGGGGCAGAGGGGAGCTCTAATAGGGGGATTCACATGCAAGACTCCCTGCAAGAAGGTTTTCATAAGCGAATGGGTGGCCAAGGGTCTTTGAAACCATATCGATAAAGCCGACACCTGCCCCTTTAGAGTACTAAGAGCCAACCCTTTGTCACCGCCAACCTGGAGGAATCGCAAGATCCTGTCAATAAAAAACTTTTGAGGATGCCATTTTTGAGACTCGCACCACTCCACATAGGTTCTCCAGACTCTGTAATAAATATTTCTAGAGACTGGTTTCCTAGCCTGAATCAACGTAGATATGACCTGAGCTGAGAGGCCTCTGCCCTTAAGAATTAGGGATTCAGCCGCCAAGCCATCAAATTTAGCTGCTGTGAAGCAGGGTGGCAGATTGGGCCCTGAGACAGCAGATCTGGGCGCAGGGGGAGCGGCCACGGCGCCCGACTGACATCCTCACGATGAGTGCGCACCAAGCCCTCCTGGGCCAGGCTGGGGCCACCAGGATCACAGGCCTGCGCTCCACCCTGATCCTCCGTAGAAGGCGGGGAATCATATGCAGTGGAGGGAACGCATACAGGAGAGAAAACTGGTGCCAGGGGCAAACCAACGCATCGGTCCCGTAGGCCGAGGGATCCCTGGCTCAGGATATGAATTTGTCCAACTTTTTGTTGGATCTCGTTGCCATAATGTCCACATCTGGAACTCCGAATCTTTGGCAAATCTCTTGGAATACCTGGGGGTGAAGAGACCACTCCCCCGGGAGCAACTGTTGACGACTCAAAAAATCTGCTTGAGAATTGTCTATCCCTGGGATGAACACCGCCGAGATGCAGGGTACATGGGCTTCGGCCCATGAGAAAATCAGGTTTACTTCCCTTTGGGCCGCTAGGCTCCTCGTGCCCCCCTGGTGGTTTATGTATGCCACCGCAGTGGCATTGTCGGACTGTATCCTTACTGGCAGACCCTGAAGGGGGAGAGTCCAGGCGACCAGGGCCAGCCGAGCAGCTCTGATCTCTAGGATATTGATGGGAAGCAGTTTTTCTGCCTCCGACCACTGCCCTTGCTGGGTCTGTCCTTCTAGAACTGCCCCCCAACCTGACAGGCTGGCATCCGTGGCTACTATCTTCCACGTGATGGGGCAAAAGGATTTCCCCTTTGACAAATTTTGAGGGACCAGCCACCAGAACAGGCTGCGCCGGACTCCTGGGGAGAGAACTAACGCCTGAATGGACTTGTTCCAAGCAGAGAGAATGGCTGCCTGGAGATATCTGGTATGGATCTGGGCGTAGGGCATTGCCTCGAAGGCGGCCACCATCTTCCCCAGCAGTCGCATACATAGGCGAATAGTCGGCCTCTTCTTGCCTAAGATCACTTGAACTGCTTGAGTTATTGATCTGACCTTTGCTTGAGGTAAAAATATCCTCTGGCAGTCTGTATCTAGCCGAAGGCCTAGATATTCCAACTGCTTTGTGGGTTGCAATATCGATTTTTCTTGGTTCACAATCCACCTGAATTCCTCTAGATGCCGAACTGTGTGAACTACTGCATGATTGAGGCTGGAAGCTGATCTGTCGATAACCAGAAGATCGTCCAGGTATGCCAGGACCAAAATGCCTTCTGTCCTTAGGACGGCTAGCACCGGGGCTAACACCTTTGTGAATACCCGCGGAGCTGTTGCCAACCCGAAAGGGAGGGCTACGAACTGGTAATGACGGTGATCTATCATAAAACGAAGAAACTTGTGATGTGCCGGGTAGATCGGCACGTGCAGATACGCATCCTTTATGTCTATAGATGCTAGAAAGTCGTCTTGATGTAGGCTGGCTGCCACCGAACGTATGGACTCCATACTAAAGGTCTGAATCTTTAGAAAGCGATTTAGGCGTTTGAGGTCTAAGATAGACCTGATGTCGCCATTGGGCTTTGGTATTATGAAAAGGTTGGAGTAGAATCCCAGACCCCATTCCTGGGTTGGTACTTCTACAATTACTCCTTGGAGCAAGAGACGATCCAATGCTTTTACAAGAGAGGCCCTCTTTAATGGGTCGCTTGGAAGACTTGACCCCTGAAAATGAGGAGGGGGGACTTCCCGAAACTCTAGCCTGCAGCCCGTGGCTACCACGGACAGTACCCAAGAGTCGGGAATTCTGGCCTCCCACACTTCGGAGAAAAACCGAAGCCTTCCCCCCACCCAAGAGAGTGGGGGCGCCCCTTCATAAATCTGACTTGATGACTGGTTTAACCGGCTTGCGAGACCATGGCCTCTTGCCTGCCGTGGCTTGTCCTTGTGGGCGGCTATTAAATGCTGAACGCCCGGGAGGCCGTCGATACTGACGGGAAGTTGAAGGGGCCGAGCCTGCGAAGGCCTGTCGCTTAAACGCGGGCCCACGCAATCTTTTCTTGACAGGCAAGAAAGAACTTTTACCACTTGATATGGTCTGGATATATTTATCTAGGTCTTCACCGAATAGCCTCCCACCATGAAAGGGAAATCCTGCCAAAAGCCTTTTGCAGGGTGCCTCTGCTGACCAGTTCTTCAGCCACAAAAGGCGACGCATACGAACCAACAGCAGAGATAGACGGGACGCCTGTTGAATGGAGTCCTTAATAGCATCTACTGCAAAGCAGAGAACCCTTGGTAGGTCTGCCAATTCACGAGTTTGCTGAGCCGGCATGTCCCTTAATATCTGTTTAGTCTGATCCTTTAACGCCTGACAAACGCCAATGGCTGCCACTGCTGGCTGAACCACGGCACCTACTGTGGTAAAAGAAGCCTTCAGTAGGGTCTCCAATTTTTTGTCGACCGGATCTTTGAACATCTGGACATTTTCAACCGGACAGGTCAGGGATTTATTCACGCAGGAAATGGCTGCGTCCAAAGTAGGGAGTGCCCATTTCTTTGCAAATTCCTCTTCCATAGGATAGAGAATAGAGAACCTTTTAGGAGGGATAAAGATCCTATCAGGTTGAGCCCAATCCTGCAAAATCACGCTCTCCAGAAGGGGGTGAATCGGAAAAGACGCACAACTTAATGGTGCTTTTGAAAAACCTAAAGAGGATACCGCAGGGGCTAATAGTTCTGACACTGGAAGTATAAAAGCAGTGCGAACCATATCTGTCAGAGACTGGATCCACAGGCTCTCCGCTTAAGAAGCCGAAATTTTTTTTTATCTACAGTGGAACCCTCAATGTCTGAACCGTCGGGACTCGGGTCCGCTTGATCCTCCTGTGGGTCCAATTCCTCCGAAGAGAGGACCTCTGCATCTGAAAACACCAATCTAGGTGACGGGGATCTAGCCCGTTTGCCACTTGGCAAAGAGCGGGCAATCAAAGCAGTTAACCTTTCCTCTAGCCCACCCAGGGTGGTCGCTAGCATTTCTTCCGTAACGTAAACGGGAATGGGTTGATTGGGGGCCGCCTCTGCCCCTAGCACCCTCAATGGCTCCTGCTACATGCTACTCGGTGGTCTATCTGGTGAGGGTGGGACCGTTGGAGCCTGGCCCAAATCCTCTGACCCCGATGGAGACCTCTTTAGTTTTTTGGCACCCTTTGCAGCCTTAGCTGGTCCTGATCCCTTGGGAGCCATTGCACAACCTTGAGACACCCCTGTAGCCAACACCCAACTGTTGTAGCTAGAAGTGAATCATTAATAAGAACAGGCTATGGTAAAAAATGATATATATATATTTTTTTTCAAATTTCCACACGCCCGAGAAGGCGGCAATACCGAGGAAATCCTGTGAGTATTGCAACACCAATGCCCGTTAGCCGGAGCCCAAGGTTGCACCGACTCCGATACTGCCGGATCTAAGGCTGAGTCCCTTTAAGAAAAAAAAAAACTCTTTTTTTTTTTTTTTTTTTTGTCAGTATGGAGCTAAGTCCAGACCTGAAGATCCACAAACCACCACTAGGTGTCACTGCATAGCCAGAATGGCTCAGCTGCGTGCTCTGTGTCCTCTCTCTACTCTGCTCTCAGGAGGGAATGACCAGCCAGGAAATGCTTTGCTTTAACTGAGACCTGACACTGCTGGCCCGCCCCCCCCCCATCCCCCCCCCCCCACGCTGAAACCAACATGGAGGAAGCAGAAAGCAGAGGAGAAGCATGGACCAGTGCTAGCAACCCAACAGACACCAGGTAAGCACCAATACTTAATGTAGTGCACACACAGAGGAAGCTGTCCCCATAGGCTTCCTAAGAAACAGGAGTTTCACCAGCATTCTCCCTTTATAGTACGTGGGGCTGCAGTATCATGCTAACAGGCAGATCTGGGGGAGTAGCAAATACATATCTTTAAAAGCATACATATACCTACATGTTATCTGGGTAAACATTAGTACATCCCATCCTGCCTCAAAAGACATAGTGGAGATAGTGGCTGATGCACAAGCATACCATTAGCCAACCCAGAACCCCCAGGGGGATACCTACTGTCGAACCAAGTCCCGCAGGTTCCCTCTTACCTGCTCCACGCCGCAGGGTATTGCAAAATGCAAGAGGCCCAATCTTCCCCCATCTCCGTGGGTATTGTCTTGGACCTTCAGGGACCGGGGTCCTGTGTTAAGGAACCCACACACCTGGACCTATATAGCATCCTGGCATCAGTAGCGTTTAGTTCTTGGAAGAGACTAAGGCACTGGAGCCCAGAATCCAGCCCTCCAAGGAGAGGCATTATAGGCAAAACCCCACTCCAGCAGGGCCCGGGTACCGTACACCTTGGCTTTGAAGCACTTCGGACGGATCCGGCTAGCTATCCTGGGTCCCGAGACCTCCGAGGGACAGCTAGACGTGACCAACACCTAAGACACTGGCGAAAAAACTGAAGCACTCCCAGTGGGAGGGGGTTATATAGGGAGGAAACTTCATGTGAAATTGATTACACCAGTGTCCATCACCTGAAGGTACCCATATAACCCAAGTGTAATGGCTATGCGCTCTGTGTCCCGTGATGTACGATAAAGAAACCGAGTTTCCAATTGCTACAGATCACACTGAAAGCTATGGACAACCTTGACATTTGTTTCTTTGCACTATTTGGAGTGCATTTTGGAAGCTCTGACATAAGGCATGCATATATCTCTTGTCTTATACAAATATGTATTCTAAAGGGGAGATAAGCAACCTGGCTTTGTATGCAACAGCATGTAAACAGACTGTACCTGCTGGTAATTTGCACATAGGAGATATAGCAGTGTGATCAATGTTTCAAACTCAATACCGATGACGTAGATTTAGACAATTATGCCTAATATTAGTATGTACTAAGCGTCTACACGCTGAGGCATACAGCCTGATTACTACAGGGATCAATTGTTTATCTGAGCCTTGATTACACCATGACATGAGCATACCTCCCAAAATTTTCAGATGGCAATGAGGGACACCTACTGGCAAACGTATGTAGGCATAGGACACGCCACTTGGCACACCCCTTAAAGGGGACATAACCCAAAAAAATCCACAAGTGCTTTTTTTTACCAGTAATATTCCTTTATATCGGCTTTTAAAATTGACAAATGCAGCAATTTGGAATTTGGATGAAAGGTTAAGCACTGGGAAACACTTTTTGAAAAGATAAAAAGTGCATTTTTATATACAACTATATAGATCAGAGAACAATGAGGGACAAATGAGGAGGATAGAGGGACAGAGGGACATTGCTTCAAATCAGGGACAGTCCCTCAAAATCAGGGACAGTTGGGAGCTATGCATGAGGGGGTCTGGGAGAAAGAGGCCCAGAGGATGCTGTTAACCACTTGCCGACCGCCGCATGCAGATGTACGTCGACACAATGGCATGGGCAGACACATTGGTGTACCTGTACGTCCCTTTAAATTTGCCGCCCAGCCGCGTGCCTCGTGAACATCAAGTTCCCGGGAGTCCCGCAATTGCGGTCAGCAAAGGCAGAACAGGGGGATGCCTTTGTAAACAAGGCATTCCCCTATTCTGCCTAGTGACAAGGTCACTGATGTCTGTTCCCAGTGATCGGGAATGGTCATCAGTGATGTGTCACGTGGAGCCACACCCCCTAACAGTAAGAATCACTCCCTAGTACTGACTTAACCCCTGCAACGCCACCTAGTGGTTAACCCCTTCACTGCCAGCGTAATTTTTACAGTAATAGCACTGATCGCTGTAAAAATGACAATGGTCCCAAAAATGTGTCAAAAGTGTCCGATGTGTCCGCCATAAAGTCGCAGTCACAATAAAAATCGCTGATCACCGCTATTACTAGTAAAAAAAAAAGTAAAGAATAAAAATGCCATAAAACTTCCCCCTATTTTGTAGACGCTATAACGTTTGCGCAAACTCAATCAATTAACTCTTATTGCGATTTTTTACCAAAAATATGTAGAAGAATACGTATCGGTCTAAACTGAGAAAAAAAAATCTTTATATATTTTTAGGGGATATTTATTATAGCAAAAAGTAAAAAATATTGCATTTTTTTTCAAATTTGTTTATAGCACAAAAAATAAAAACCGCAGAGGTGATCAAATACCACCAAAAGAAAGCTCTATTTGTGGGAAAAAAAGGGCATAAATTTTGTTTGGGAGCCACATCGCACAACCGGCGAAATTGTCAGTTAAAGTGACGCAGTGCTGAATCCCAAAAAGTGGCCTGATCTTTGACCAGCAAAATGGTCCAGGGCTGAAGTGGTTAAAAAAAGGGGAACTGACAGACCACCCATAAGTATAAGGCCCCTTTCACACATGCAGACCGTATGTCTGCTTTTTTCATCCATCCGTGTACGGATGAAAAAGGGACATACATTGATCCCTATGAGATAGCGGGTGTCAGAGGATTAACATCCGCTGACACCCAATCTCATCTGGGTCTGGAATCCTCCGATTCTGCAGACGGAGGAAAATCCTATTTTTCCATCCGCCTGCAGAGCGGATTGCGTGAACACGGACAGACGGTCCGTGTTCATCTGATCCCCCATAGGGGAGAGCGGTGAAAAGACAGGGTGGACACTGAACAGTGTGCGGGGACCGCCCTGTCACCCGCCGACTCAGTGGGGATCAGTGGCGTGATCCCCGCTGAGCAAGCGGAGGTTCACGGGGCGGATTATCACAGATCCGTCCAGTGTGAAAGGGCCCTAAGAAATTGAAGACCCTACGTTTTTTTTTTTTTTTTTTTTAGAAGAGGTTGAAACATCTGGCAGGATATTAATGCTATTTTGTACCCCACAGGGGATGCCTTATGTCAGTGGTTCAGAAAAAAGAAATCTCTCCTATGGGGACATACAGTAGATGTCAATAAAAATGACTTATTTCAGTAAAGTGTGTGTGTGTGTGTGTGGGGTTTTTTTTTTTTGTCCATGTTCCTCTTGGTGAGGTTTATCCCAACTATATGTACCAGATAGGAAGTCAACAGAAATCTCCCCAGCTCTGCCTCCAGTCACCATGGGAGCCATTGGGAGCTGTCCAACAGAAAGTCACCATATGTGGTACAGGATATTTACAGGGGACTGAGTTAATGACCTCAAATTTTCCACACCCCAAAGTCTATAAAGGAGAAGCAGCCAGGTGCAATACCTAGCTAACTATCTGTAAGGGACAGCTCAAAGATACTTAACCTACTACAGCTACCCTATACTTTTGCTTAGGGATCCTAAGTTGAAGCCATGTGCTTTGGTATATTGAAGACAGAGTACCTCCAATCAGTAGTGAAGTTGATCTTTGCCAGTCAGGCTATACAACTTGTCCCACGGGAACACAGCCTTTGGATCATTGCATGAAGTCAGAGGCAGTTACTATATGTCCTCAAGTTCTACCTTACCACAGTTTTTGGCATCCCATACCACCCTTTCTCCATCCAAGTTAATTCTCCTAATAAACTACTAACAAAACAAAGCCCCTCTACTGGTTTTCTGACTACAGTGTGTCTTCCGGCTATGCATGCAAAGGGGGGCCCAAAAATCCAGCAGCCCCTAGGGGGGTAGCACTATAAAGGTTTAATTTTAGTTTTGTTTAAAGAGTCGTTTCAGGTTTGCACCCATGAAGAGAATTTTATAGTTGAGGAAGACATATTTAATAAAACAAAAAACAATAATAATAAAAAAAATGTGCATGTGTGTGTGTATATATATATATATATATATATATATATATATATATACACACACACACACTGTATACTGTGTTTATATATATATATATATATATATATATAATCTTTTTTTCAGATTGCCAAATATATTTTTTAACTTGATTTTCTTTTGCTTATTTCTGAAAATGTATCTTGCATAATTTAAACACAATGATATTGTGTAAATTACATGTTATACCTATTTCCTTAAAAATATTGAAAATTAAATCACAAGATATTTTAGTCTAAGTACTGAGAAACCAAATTGCAAATATCAAGTAGGATATACCCAGATGGTAATAACGGATACCATGTCTTGCCTCGCCATGCTTCAGTATTGTCCTCATTTCATGTCAGATTGGTACAAAGACTGATCCTTTCATTTTTGATTTACGGTTTCACATTTGTTCGCACGCAGGAAGTTATGATGGAGAAATTGTTGTCTGGAATAATAATACAGAAAATGCTTCAAGAAAACTTCATCCTGACCCTGGTAGAGGTCTAAAGTCAAAATCAGGTAAATATTTAATAATTATGAAAAAAAGTATATACCACAATTGAAATAACATTCAAAAATGATTGAACATCCCAGTATGTGTTCAAGGAGTATGTTTATAAAATTATATATACATGATATCGTCCCCGAGGACTATAGATTTCTTGAGAAAAAATGGCCCTGGGAATAAAAGCAAGATTGTCCTTGGAGAGATTGTAAGTGTTGGTTTCAAACTGTCAGCAACAATTCTTATTACGGTATATTCCCAGCATCAACTAAACATAGGCAGCGATTCCAGCAAAAAAAAAAAGTTATGCAATGTTTCTGCAGGAATAAAACATCAAAATAAACCCTAGCCTGTCCGGCACTAACTACAAAGTTCAAGACCCTCTGTAATAGGAAGCTCTTTCCACTTACAATACTGCCAACTCACAGTGTCTCTCTTTGCAGGCTTCTTCAATAAGTACTACGAGTACTGTGTAGGCAGTTACTTCCTCTATAAAAGCCAACCACAACAGTGGCATAATCATAAATATATTTTCTATAACAGCAGAAAATATTTCTTATGCCCTGTACACACGATTGGACCTTCCGACGGAATTCCATTGGAGGAAAAGAGAACATGTTGTCTATGTAATTACTCTGATGGAAAAACTCAGATGGGCATAAACACGGTCGGAATTTCCGATGGAAAAGGTCTGTCTGACTTTTTCCATCCGGAAATTCCGATCGCGTGTACGAGGCCTTATGCCACATACACACGACCCTTTTTAATGGTCTAGAAAAAAAAAAACTTTTTTTCAACCCGATTGTTGTTAAGCCTGCCTTTCCTACACACGATCGTGGAAAAAAAATGCTTGAGCAAAGCGCGGTGACGTACAACACGTACGACAGCACTATAAAGGGGAAGTACCATTCGGATTGCGCCACCCTTGAAGCTGCTTTTGCTGATGTCGTGTCAATAAAAGATTGGTGAGAGACGATTCGTGCTTAACTTGCTTCTGAGCATGCGTTTTTTTTAACGTCCTTAAAGCCTACACACGACCATGTTTTACGACGTGAAAAACGACTCGAAAATTTTGAGAATGTTCTAAATTTTTAATGCCCACACACGATTGTTTTTAATGACATTAAGAAAAAAAAAATTTCACATTGTGAAAAATGGCCATGTGTATGCGGCATTAGGCCCCTTTCACATGAGCATTCTGATCAGGTCTGCCTCTCAGTTTTTTTGAGGCAGACCTAATCGGAAGGTTCATGGAGCCCTATGGACAGGCAGAAATAAATGGACTTGTGTCATTTTACACCCCCTTTCCTACAGGTACGACCATGTCCGGTAAAAAGAAAAACGAAAAAGGACTGCAGATCAGAGGTAGCCTGATATAAAGGGACAGAGGAGTCAGTTTACACCTGTCTGCTCCTATGTGCCTGTGTCTGCTCTGCATGAACAGAACGAGCAAGGCTGTGACATACAACCTGCTCTGCTCTGATCATCAGGAAATACATATGTTAAAGTGCTTCCCAAAGTAATATCAGTCATCAAACTATCAATAAATACATTAAAAACATAAATCTAGAAATAATGCAACTTTATATTAGCGAACATTGTTTCATATACTTACCTGAATTGCCCTTTCCTGGATTATCCTCATGGCAGCATACTGCGGGTAAACTTTGCCCTCTTGACTACCCAGGAGCATCTTCTAACTAAAAAATAAAAGAGAGGAAGAACCCCTCCCATCCCACCAGTGTTCCATATCAAGCTTGACAGGGCACAGAGGAGGGAGCTATGCTGCCATGAGGATAAACCAGGAAAGAAAAATTACGGTAAGTATATGAAAGCAATTTCCTGACGCCAGACATGGCAGCATACCTATGATATAGCCCCGCCCCTATATCCGCCCACAGGACACGTGATAACTCTCTATAAAACTCTGACTGAGAGCTAGCTCCCCCATTCTCCTTTTTGTCCTTAAAAATATCAGCCTACAGACAGTTTCATTCAGGATACGCCCTTACCTGCCGACTATGTCGAAGTTCCGGCTGGGTTCAGCCTCTCCCAGTTCGAGGTCCCACATCTTAGGCACGCTAAATGCACCAACAAGGTGGGGAACCCCTTCTGGTGGTCTTCTGGGGTTGAGGTGTTCTCTAATCAGAGACGACAGTCCTCCTTTGGCATTGCCGGCAATGGAGTCTGATTTGAGCAAGCTGGGACTGCATGATGACTTCTTTCCTATGGAAGCCCTTTTCCAGGTCTGTCAGTTTCTTTCTTGTTCTCATGTCTTTAAAGGCCCTATACACACTGCAACTTTTGTTGTCTGATTTCCTTTAGAGTTGCCAGGTCCATATGGTGCCTGCCTGATTGCATACAGGTTAAGGCTTTAGGGTTTGGCCTCATGTTGTGTGGTTTTGATAAATCTGAAGGGTAAAATCTGCAGAAGATTGTATGGTGTGTAGCCAGCTTAAGGTGTCCTTTTGTGTGGATGGGTGTTGGCCTTCCTAATTGTATCAGAGTAGAGGTGAGAGAGGACTGAGTCTCAGGTGATCCAATTGCAGGGAGCAGCTAATGAATGCCTTTGCTTTTAAACATCTCCTTCTGAGGTAAGTCTTATCTATCCTAGTAATGGGGATATATGGGGGAGAGAGGAGTAAGAAGCAATGTATTACTAGGGGGATGGGGGTTCTGCCAGATTATTTTTACTATTTGTAAAAAAAAAAAAAAAATGCTGAGATATATGTATATTTTTCTCTTTCACTTCCCTTATTTCTGTGGACATGCAGTCCCCCATGCACCTTTCAGTAACTCCCATCAGCATGAGCCTACTGCCACATAACAAAGACCACCCCACTATCAGGTAGAGGGCCAACTTTTGGTAAGTAAGAAGACGCAGGAGAAAAGAGTGCATTGAGCCCTGATGAGCGTGCCTTCTTATCTGTTGCAACCCCGGCCGCTCACGCCCGCTCAAGGAGGTCCAGAGGCCCTCTCTGGATCATCAGGATTTTCAGGGCGGAAGATGCCTCCTCCAGTCCTGGCAGACCCCAGTACAAAGGGTGCAAATGTACGCTTAAGAGAACGCCCACAGCTTCTCCTCTGAGGGCTCAGCGCCCGAAAGGCGAATGTTGGTCATGTGGAGATGACCCTATGCCTGGAATGCTACTTTGCAGCGACTGCTTCAGGCAGCTTGCCAGAGAGGAGTTTGGGAGTCAGCAGGTGTCACCTTGCTCAGCAAAATAGTTCCCAACCCCCTGGCTGAATTTTCCAGTCATCTCAGGCAGCCAGGGACAGAAGTGGATGGACAGTATGGGCACTACACCAGGTCTAAACCAAGCCATTCAACCCTCTCTAACTGGAGGGGTACCAGGCACTTCGGGGGTGACTCCAGCCCAGGCTAGTTCCCCAAACCCAGTATTGTAGCCAACCTTTCAGGCAGAGGGAGATGATATTGCCTCCTCCTCAACAGAAGATCCTGAAGGTTGAGGCTTTGTTTTATGCTAATATCCTCATTTGTTATGGCAGTAAAGCTGCACTGTAATGGGTGGATCCGGTACCTCCTACAAAGAAGGAGAAAGCCTGTTATTACACACAGTACAATCTGATTTAAAATTGTGTGACAATCGCTGTACAATATGCATTAGGTACCGTTATTCTTTCAGGGCACCCCAAATGCCATGCGATTCTGCTGTGATAAGTCACATTGGAGAACGCACCTTTCAAAACATTGTGCAGAGTTGGTCGCCCTCAAATAGGAGCAGGGGCTTCTGTTTGCGCACATAGGGCAACCAAGTAAATGGGCCGCACCCATGCGATTTACAACATTGTGTACAAATCGCTCTTTGAAAATCGCATTGTATATACATTGGTCTACTCTAAGGCCTTGTACACACGGCTGAATATATCCGCTGTGAACGGTCCCCGGACCGTTTACAGCGTATATTTACGCCGGGGTGTTTTGATCCGATGGCTGTACACACCATCGGATCAAATTCCCCGCCGGCGGACAGCGCGGTGACGCGGCGGTGACGTTGACGCCGCCACGTCACCGCACCAGGAAGTAAACACTTCCCGCGCGCATGCGTCGGATCCATTCACAGGATACGACGCATGTGCGGCAAGATATGTCCGCTGGTTTGCCGTACTAACCAGCGGACATATCTGACGGCCAGCTATCCGGCGGAAATATTTCAAAGCATGCTTTGAAATTTTTCCGCCGGATGAATCCGGCAAAAAGCGTCCGTTTGCCCCTACAGACGAGGGGATTTTTCGCCTGAAATGGTCCGTCGGACCATGTTCAGCGGAAATATCCCCTCGTGTGTACAAGGCCTAAGTGACAAATTCAAATACCTCTGAAAGGTGACCTAAGCACAGATTGCCTTTTAGGGCAATGGCAGATCATGCTGCAAGTGTGAGCAAGCCTTTGGGTTCCATAGGAGGAATCTAAAGAAGCAGGTAAGCTACCTTTTTTCTCTTAGGACAGAAATAGGAAGCCTGTTTTCAGAGAGGAATGAGAAAGGGAGAGAGAAAATCCTCCTCAACCAATAGGTTGCAGAAGTTGTTTCCACTAATGGGGAAGGATGCGACTCCTTTATCTACCCTCCAACGGTGGAGGCGGCAGTCGCCAGACTGACCAAGATTGTGACATTTCCGATGGTAGGCCCTTCCTCCTTTCACAAGATCCTTGTGAGACGCATTGCTTTCACATCCATAGCAAGTGCTATGTGAGTATGTGGGCGCAGAACTTGGAGTATGCGATTAAGCCCAGCTGCCAAAGAGAAGAGTCTCATCAAGGCTCTTGACGAGATGGCTTTCAGTGGACTCTACAGGTGAGGCAGCTATAGACATCATTCGATGGTTATCCAGAGCCATGCTTGGCTCAGTCGCAGTCAAAGGTGCACTGGGGCAAATCCTGGGCGGCTGGCCCATCCTCAAAGCTGAATTGCTGTAAGCTGCCTTCTGATGGGAAGGCGCTGTTTTGTCAAAATACTGGAAACTATCTTCTCCAGGCTTATAGGAGGAAGATCAGATCTTCTGCCCCAGGATCGAAGAGCCAGAGGGGGCAACCATTCAAAGGAACACCAAACAGGTACTGCGATTTTGGAGGCTTTCGCCCATCCAAGGGCGTCAGAAGACCCATGCGGATCCCCAAGATACTCAGAAGCCCTTTTAACGCCAGGCCTGCCCAGGAGGCAGTTGGAGCCAAGTGGCTCAAAGTGACCCAGTTCCGGTAAGACCACTACCGAAGAATGGCGGTTTCAGGCCATGTAAGAGAAGAAATGGCTGCGCATCCAGGAATTTCAATATCCCTTTTATTGTCTAAAATGATGACCCAAAAAAACACCAACACAAGGTCACATAGACGCTTTTCACACATTCATTTTGTACTTAAAGCGGAATTTCACCCTAAATATAAGATCTCCCATGTGATTCAGCATACTGGCGTCAGCGCCAGTATGCTGTTTTTTTTTTTTTTTTTATCCCACACTTACTGTATTATCCAGTAATTTCATTTTTTTCCCCCGCGGTGGACGGCGCCAGTACAGCGCGTCACATCTTCCTAAAATACCCAATATGGACTCGGGTAATCTCGGCGAAAATGCGGCGCCTGCGCACAGACCTAGGAGCTGACTGCGCAGGCGCCGTATTTCTCCGAGTCCTACGGCTATGGCGCGTCACGCCCTCCGAAATAGGACTCGGAGAAATACGGCGCCTGCGCAGTCAGCTCCTAGGTCTGTGCGCAGGCGCCGCATTTTCTCCGAGATTACCCGAGTCCATATTGGGTATTTTCGGAAGATGTGACGCGCTGTACTGGCGCCGTCCACCACGGGGGAAAAAAATGAAATTACTGGATAATACAGTAAGTGTGGGATAAAAAAAAAAAAAAACAGCATACTGGCGCTGACGCCAGTATGCTGAATCACATGGGAGATCTTATATTTAGGGTGAAATTCCGCTTTAATCATTTCCAATGGCAAGGCCGTTATTGGTTATTTAATCGGCAGCCTCCAGAACTACCTCAAGAGGCTGAATCAATCTATACGGATAGACTCAAGATGGAGTCTCTCCATACCATAAATCCAGGTCATTCAACAAGGTTACTGGAGGATTTCAGTGGACCTGCAGTATACCTATCAGCATGTCCTGGTCCTTCAGTCATACCAACCGTTTTGAGTCGGGGGGCAAGCATTGCCAAAACTAGTTGGTGCCTATGCGGAATATGCTCTACCTAGGGGCCTGGTTTAGTACTCAGGCAGTTTCAGTTTCTTTGCCACCTCAAACTCCCTAAAGTCAGGGAGAGGTTCCAACAGGCATTGGCTGCACCAGTGTTGTCAGCATCCCAGTGCATGAGTCCTCTCGGGACAATGGCTTTTGTATTCCGAGGATCCCTTGGGCTCACTGGAAACTCAGTTTTCCAACAAGGCTTCCTGACGCAATGGAAGCATTTTGTCTAGCCAGAGGCACCAGGGTTCTGGTGAATAAAAAAAAAAAAGAAGATAAACTGCTAAATGGCTTAGTCTATTAGGGCTGTAGCCATGGATCACTATTGCTACAGATACCAGCACAGCAGGGTGGGACACCACCTGTGAGCATCTCAGGATTCAGGGCAGGTGGGAATTTCCCACTCAGGGCCTAGTTTCCATATTCTGGAACTCCTACCAGCATTGACATTGAATACTTTACTGTCACACACATAGGGTCTGCCAGTCCTACTCTGTCTGGACCACATGGCAGCAGTCCCATATATGTACAGCGACAAGGCGACATGCACAGCCAGTCCCTCCTGGGAGAGGTGGAACCAATCCTGGCTTTGGCCCAGCAATATCTCCCAGATTTGAGGGCCATATATCTTCCAGCCTATCAGAATTTGGAAGCGGATTGTCTATCCGGGCAATTCAAGGATCCCAACGAATGGTCCCTTCACCCTGAAGTGTTCCAAGGGATCATCCACGAGTGGAGGTTAGCTCAACTGGACCTGTTTTGCCTCATCGGCCTGCTACAAGGGGAACTGGTTCCTCTCACGCTACCCTCATCCATTAGTGGAGGGGACAGATGCCTTTACCAAGCCTTGGGTTGGGCAAATGACCTATACCTTCCCTCCAGGAATTTTAGGATTAAAGAAATTGTTGAGCCTGACAGTCATCACAGGTTTTCCTTACTGGCCTCACAGACCATGGGTTTCTCTGGCAATGGGTATCAGTGTGTGCACACCGATAATTCTGCCTGTGACTCCTCATCTCCTCTTATCTGAGGGAGATGCACTACATCGGCAACCATCACATCTAAATTTAGCAGCCTGGAAATTGTAAGGCAGAGGTTACAAGAGTTTTCCAGAGGGGATTAGAACTCTGCAGAATTCTTCGAAGGGATCAATCGATGCTATCTACTCCAGAGTATGGATTAGGCCCACAAGCTTTGCAGCTGGGCATCAGTTTGACTCTTGTGACCCAAATTTATCTCAAATCCTGTCTTTTCTACAATCTGAATTGGATTTGGAGCTCAGTTTGCGTAAGGTGAAAATTTCTGCCATCTTGGCTTTTTCCCAAAAAAAATAAAAATAAAATGGCCAGCAAACCTGCTGATGGATCACTTCATGAGAGGTACTTGGACTATGCCTTCCCAAGAGAAATAGGTTTCCTTTAATGGAACCTGGCAGCAGTCCTCGATTTTCTAGCAAACCCTCATTGTACTCTTGACAGAAGACTGCTCTTCATGGGAGATCTCCTTTAAAATCAGCCTTTTATTAGCCTTGATTTCAGGGGAGAGTGCGTCGACTCCAAAATTTGGGGCGATAGAGCCTCGTTCCATGCTCTTCCGAGACAGGGTTGGGCTGAAGTCTTTTTGTTCCAAAGCATGACATCCATGTTTTGTCTTTTCAGTGAATGGGTGCTTCCAGCCTTCCCAGTGCAATCAGATGCCAATCTGCTCAAGTAAGGCTTTGAGGACTTTGGAATGTCCATCTCAGGCTACTTCTACATTCAGAATGTTTAAGATTTAAAGAGTAAATCGTGAAAATACTCACTGGGCATGTGGAGGCGGTAAGGATCCTCCAGAGATGGTTAGAGCTCATCGCTCAACCAGGGTGATGTCATCTTCTTGGATAGCCCAGGCAGGGTTGTCTCTGTAGACAGTCTGCAAAGAGGCAAGCTGGTCATCACATTATATGTTCTTAATACACCACAGGGTGGATCTAGCAGCTCTTACTACGGTAGAGTTTGGGAGGAAGTTTATCCAAGCTTCTTTGTCTTTTTAAGTTACAGCATTAAACCCTCCCTCTAGAAAGCTCTTCATGTATCATAGGTATGCTGCCATGTCTGGCGTCAGGAAAATAGAAAATTGTATCAAATACTTGCCGTAATTTTCCTTTCCTGATGCCAAGACATGGCAGCATACGAACCCTCCCTCTGATATTTTGTACTTTATACGGAGAATGGGGGAGCTAGCTCTCAGTCAGAGTTTTATAGAGAGTTATCACGTGTCCTGTGGGCGGATATAGGGGCGGGGCTATATCATAGGTATGCTGCCATGTCTTGGCATCAGGAAAGGAAAATTACGGTAAGTATTTGATACAATTTTCCATTTTTTCATATTCCTGGTTTGCCTCATTGCAGCATACTACAGGACCTCACTAGTTAATATATTGGGTTGGAAAAAAAGCAATAGATTTATTTAACTGGAGAGTGAAAAATCTGATGCAGCTGTGCATGGTAGCCAATCAGCTTCTAATTTCAGCTTGTTTAAATAAACTTTGACAATAAAACCTGGAAGCTGATTGGTTTCTCTGCAGAGATGTTGCACCCACCTGTTTTAGTAAATCACCCCCCCTCCCCCCCAAACACTGGTAGGGAATACCTCCTCTTTTTTACAGGTTTGCACTCTTTGTGCTTGTGCAGAAGAAAAGCAACATGTCAAAAATCCCATATGCTGTGCTTTCAAAATAAAAAACGCAGAGTAGGTATGGATATTGATCATTGGACACTTGTACAGAGGCAGTAGCATATGAAAATGTGTATGTGTGATGAACATGGCCACAGCTTGTTTATCTGCCCATATACACAATGATATCTCAGGCATTGCATGCACTATGGCTTCTTTACCTTTACTGAAGTAAACAGCCCACCCAGTTATATGGCCTCATGCACACTAGACATATATTTTTTCTGGCTCTAAATGCCCCTACATGTTAGCTTATGTGTCCATGCACATGTACATTTTTAGAGGCAGAAATAAAATCACACAGACAGCACATCCAGGAGCAGCAGTGTTTTGGCAGAAAAAAGTGTTTCATGCATGTAAACACTTGCGTTAACGCTAGGCGCATTTAGCATTAATTAATTTCAATGGCCATGAAATAATTATTATTCTGGTCAATTAAATGAATTAACAGCCAAGCACTTAATGTGCCTAAACACATATACACACATTTACAAGCGTCAAGCCATTGGCTCCCACTGCTGTCAATCAAATCCAGTGACATGAGAGTAGGGGGCGGGGCCGAGTCCTGCTGTTTGTGTCAATGGACGCAGCAGCGGGACTCGTGAGTGCGCCCGCACAGGTACCCCTATAAAAAGAGGCTCTTTGTGGGGGCACCCGATTAAGAGGAGGGGCCAGGAGCGCCGTCGGGAGCACCCCAACAAGAGGAGGATTGGGGCCGCTCTGTGCAAAACCCTTGCACAGAGCAGGTAAGTATATCATATTTGTTATAAAAAAAAAAAAAAAACGTTATATTTACTTTTAGACTTCAATGGAACCGCACCAGAAATGCTAGTTTTGATGTTTTGCATTTTTTATTTTAACATTGTATATAGCTGGTTGCTAAGCAGGGGTCTGGGAAACGGCCGCCACGTCCTTAACAACCGATGAGTCATCAGCTGTTGGCTGAATGTAAACATAAAAAATGGCAGCAAAAAAATACCAGACCCTTATCCGAGCATGCTGCCCGGCAGGTCAAGAAAGGAAGGAGAGGAGCGATCATCCCCCATTCTGAACCATACCAGGCCACATGCCCTCAACATGAGAGGAACGGGTGCTTTGGGGGCGGCTCTGCCCCCCAAAGTATCTTGCTCCCATGTTGATGGGGACAAGGGCCTGTTCCCGACATCCCTAGCCGGTGGTTGTCAGGGTCTACAGGCGGGGGGCTTATTGGAATCTGAAAGCCCCCTTTAAGATATCCCACTCCCCCATGTGAATGGGTATGTTTATATCGTACCCCTACCCATTCACCTCAAAAAGCAATGAAATGTTTTTGACAAGTCCTTTATTAGTAAAATAGCTCTGAGCTGTCTTCTCCTGGTGTCCTTTTCTCCTGCCATTCTCTCTCCAGGTGCCTTCTTCTCCCACCACTGTCTTCTCCGGCTGCTGTCTCTCTTGGTACTGTCTTCTCCCCAAGCTGTCTTGTTCTTCGCCGCCGGTCACCTGCTAGAAAAAAAGCTGCTCTTCTGTGGCTGTCTTCCTCTTTTGTGATGTCGCCTGCTGTGTGGCATCTCTTATATAGCCATGGTTCTCTGCTGATGACTCATCAGTTGTTAAGGATGCGGCATCCCGTTTCCCGGTCCCCTTCTATAACCAGCTATATACAGTGTGTTTACATTGCGTTTAAGAGAAACTGCATGCAAAACACATGGCCTTTCAGACCCATCAGAGAAGGAGATGGTGGTGCAGAACCCCTCATGCCTCTGAGGCGCCGTACACACGGCAGAGAACCTCGACGGGCAGAAAACATCGTTCCGCCCGTCGAGGTTCTCTCCCGGCCGTCGAATTCGGCGACCCGCCCGTCGGGAATGGCAACCAGCCATTCTTCCAGGCGGGCCGTCGAGGAAATAGAGAGCGTGCTCTCTATTTCGGCTCGACGGGCTTCCCGACGGGAAGCTCGCTGAGACCGTACACACGGCCGAGGTCCTCGCTGGAATGTGCATTCCAGCGAGGTTCTCGCTGATTTTCAGCGAGAACCTCGGCCGTGTGTACGGCGCCATACACACGACTGCCATGGGAGGAAAACTGCCATGGGAGCTTTTGGCTGGGAATCCCGGCCACGGAATCCTGGCCGCATGCTCCATTACAGTTTTACTGACAGGAACATGTTCTCTTTTTTCTCGCCGGGATTCCCAGCGGTTTTTAAGCCAGCAGTTTCCCTATGGGGAAAACCTGCGGTAGAGCATACACACGGCCGGGTTTCTCGACCAAAGCTCGCATTGCAGTTTTCCTGTCCGCAAACCCGGCCGTGTGTAGGGGGAAAAAGCTACTGAGCAGCTTCTCGGTTTTCCCCTCGGTTTTCCTGGCTGACTTTTTTTTTTTACCACCGGGAAAACCGATATTGTGAACAAGGCATTAGAGAGTAAAAAGGGATTTTTAAAAAGAAAAAAAGCAGGTCAGGCGTGAAGTTTCTCTTTAAGTGTCTGTTTCTAAATGCCTTTGAATGAGCATGTTTGTAACATACATTTACTGTAGTTATACATTGTATAATTGCAACTCACAATTCAAGTCAAAGGTGGATTATGTTGTTCTGATTTCAGTCAGCAGCTGAGCTACTCCCTGGTACGCAGTCTGCTTCCTACTTCCACAACTTAATTGAATAAAGGAGCTGATCAAGTACATTATAATTAATATAACAGTGCTTCAACCTTAATTATAATGATGCCATAGAAAAAAAAATCATTTGCATAGTTCTTCCATATGCAATGTATAGGTTTCGAGAATTAAGTTGATGTAATTAACAATCTCAGAGGCGCAGATTATAATGGATGAGATACTTGTATTTTGCTAAAGAATGAAAGATGTAACAATTTTATGACACCAAAACTCATTATGTTATTAAGAAAATAAAATACCTGCTTAAATAATTGACTTCTACCAAGTACATTTTATTAGGTTAACTATAATTTAATATGTTCACTGCCTCAGTTCTCTGCAATTACATCCAGCAGATTGTGTCTATGGAAATATATTTCCTTGCTGTTCCAAAGCATTGTGGGTAATTGCTTGCATACAAACACAGCAGTGAATGATCACCTTACAGAGTCACCTTATGCACAGCTCTTCCATTACCATTGATTTTAACAGCACTCTGTTGAAATAACCGTTCAGATACCAACTACGAATAAATTCTTGTCGCTAGAGGATTCTAAGAATGTGCCTGCGAGTCATAACATTCCATTATGCTGGATCTCCAGCTTCTATCTTAGATGGTCCATTTACGTCTGTGATGAATAAAGTAAATCTGTGCAGGCCTTTATAATAGGAGGGACCATTGCTGACTCATTCTTAAAGGTCCAGGCTCTGGGGGTCTCAGGGTCTCATCCTGATCTTGGTAGAGAAGAGTAACTAGCCTGCAACCTGGTCATAATATATTATATAGGATATTTGCTGTGGATCATCACATAGAAATAAGCCGGTAATTGTGTCCATTGGAACCTTTAAAAGTCTATTTTCATATTCTGTAACCTCCCCCTGCCCTTACACCATTTCATAGAGCAGGCTTCTCATCTACCTTCTGATCAGCGAGTGAATGCGGCAGTCGGCAATGTTTTGTTATGATATTATGCCACAGCACATGACTATATGAGTGCCCTAAGGCAATTCACCCTGGTGTCATTGTGATGCAAGGCACCCATAAGAGTATGAACTCTGGTTTCAGTATCATGCAGGGAACATAATAAATCATGCACCTTGGTGTTATCATTTAGGGCACCCATGAAACATTGAACACTGCTGTCATTATGATGCAGAGCACCCATGAGACCTCTGTTGTTGTTATGGTTGCAGGGCATATGAATAATAGTTAGAATGAAGCTTAACCAGTAGCACGGCAGTTCCAATATTTACCAATCACATCCCAAATAAATTTGAGAAATTTTGGAAGGGAGTGCCCCTGGGATAACATGGATTGGAATGTAGCAATATGGAATGGCAAACATGTATATATAAAAATAGTATTTATTAAGGTACAAAAATATACAATATCACATAGACAGAAAAAATGGTTAAAACTAACATACAGTTAGAATTGCCAGAAATACATATACACACACTCCAATGTTGACATGTGGGTCAATATACATAGGAGTTAGTGAAACCTGAATTGTTTCGGAGACAAATTGCTGAATTCGTTTAACAGCACATATGTATAGTTCCTTCTTCAAGGTAATGTATGGGCAAAAGGCATTTGAGTTTTTCTATTAAGAGGAAATAAAAAACATAATATCAAGATAACAATAAATACATTGGGCCAGACTCAGGTAGATGCGCGCATATTTTCGCCAGCGTATCGCAGCGCATATACGTTGCGCTGACGCAAACTAGTGAGAGAAGTACAGTATTCACCAAGTGCATGTCCGTTACTTTGCGCCGGAGTAACGAAAATGCGCTGGCGCAACCCGACGCAAGTGGAAGTGGGTGTGATCATATGTAAATGATGGGCGGAGCCCAGCACAGAGGCTTACGTTCAGTGCATCATCCACGGAGCATGCGCATTGAGTGAGGCTCCACTCGCCCCCCTGTGCGCATGCTCACAACTTCCGTCGGCACCACTTCACGGAAAACGTCAGCGCAATGTGTTCCGTTGCGCGTATAAAAGCGCCAGCGGAAGCGCCATTCCGGCGCAAAAGTATATCCGGTTCCCCCCACTCCAAGGAAGTTACTTTGGCTCTGTAATGGCTGCTCCCGTTCCCCCAAAGAGAGGAGAAACCTCAATTTTAATGCCCTGGAGGTCTCTGTTGTAATATCGGCTATGGAGACCTACAACGATGTCCTCCATGGCAGGAAAAATAGAAAGACCAGCCGGGATAGGAAGCAGGCCATCCTGGAAAGCATTGCTGGCAGGGTCAATGCCCTGGGCTACTGTCACGGTCCCTACCGTGCCAAGCAGACGGCGAGGCGTGGTCGCGCTCCAAGTGGCTCTGGGTGGGATTGAACCCAGGACCTCGCCGTTGCTGCTTCAATACCTTGCCTCTGAGCCACTCCTCAGTTTGGGTTTCTGCTTGCTTTCCAGCTAAGGTGGTGCTGAATGTGCTGATCACCTTTAGTTGGATCTCATTGCACTCTGCACCTGACTATCCTGGTCCAGCTGAGGCAGGTTACCCAATTAACCAGGGTATAAAGCCCCGCCTCACTCTGAGAGCCTTGTCAGTTCATTGATACCTGATCGTCCTGTCCGTGCCAACGGTTCCTGTAGTGATCTTCAGCTGCAAGACTGACCCCGGCTTCTGACCTTTGGCTTACGTTCCTTGGATTGCTGCTGTCTCCTGTCCTTTGACCCCGGCCTGTACCTTCGGACTTCCTCTGCCGTCTCCAGCCCCTGACCCACGGCTTGTGCCCCGGACTTGTCTTTGGTTCCTGTTTGTGGACCCTGAACTTTCTGTCGGTATCTACCTGACTCTCTGCTGTCATCGGTGTACCACGTTGGCTCAGCTACAAGACTAGCCCCCGTGCACGGACTCACAGTCAAGGTAGTGTCCTTACCTCATTACCGTGGGCTGTGGGTACCTGTAAGGGTGAGCTTACAACCTGCAGAATGGACTCCGCTCAAGGTAAGCCCGCACAGCTACTCCACCCGGACTGCTGCCGATATTGGCAAGAAAATCAATGATTTACGGCGCAAAGTCCGGGGCAAGGTGGCCACCATTAGGAGGCATGAGAGGGGCACGGGGGTGGACCTCCATGTGCGGTCAGCCTGACCACGGAGGAGGAGGTGGTCGCCCGCTGCCTGGAGAGGGGGTCCCGGGATATGATTCCGTGGAGGAAGGCTCCAGGACAGGTAAGTGATTTTTACCCCTTTTTGGTGTGTTGCATGTGGGGGGGGGAGGGTACATGTGCCAAGTGTGTGGGACCACCCAACATGTGTCTGCTTTGTGTCATCCACAGATGACGGAGCTGGGCCATCATCTGTCGGCGGCCAGTCCACCCCAACCCCCCAACAGGATCCTGAGCCCGACCCCCTGGGTGGTGAAGAAACAGAGATGGAGGGAGGGAGTGCCCACACCTCACCTGCAGAGGTGATTGAGGAGGAGCCTGTTGCGGCAGAGCAGGACTTTATTTTATTGTTGGAGGAGTCCTCCCCTTCCGCAGGGCCCTCTCTAATCCCCTCCCCCATCCTAGTAAGCCCCTCAAGGGCGACTCCATCTCCCCGGGGACAACCATCTACTGGCCCCAGGAAGGCCACCCGGAAGACCAGGGGGGTGTCTGATCTGGTCCAGGAACAGGTGGCGAGGGACCACGCCAGGCAGACCAGCAAATGGGGGACCTGGACCGAGTGGCTGACAACCTGTTCTCCGTGGCCCAGATATCCAATGCAGTGCAGGATGTCAGCTGCAACTGCGCTGCAGTGGTGACCAGTCTGGGGGAGGTGCAGGCTGATATTAGGCACCTCACTGCAGCCGTCCAGGCAAACACTGCTGCCATCCGGGACCAGGGGAGGCAGAGTCAGCGGGCCCAGCATTACCAGGTCACCCAGCAGCTCAGGATGCAGGCCCAGACAAACTCATACCTCGGCCGGATAGCCATGGCCTTGGAGGGCATGCAGGCCACACCTGCCAGGAGTGGCCCACCCGGGGATCAGCCACCTCCAGATGCCCCCCCACCCCCACCCACTTCCTCCAGGCAGCTGAGGAGCCAGAGAGGGGCCACCAGAAGGAGCCCCCGTCATCCCAGATGATGTTTTTTATTTATTTATTTTTTACATTAATGCTCAGGTTATGAGCTTTTTATTTTCTTTGTTATTTTGCTCAGGTTATGAGCTTTTTATTTTCTTTGTTATTTTGCTCAGGTTATGAGCTTTTTATTTTTTTTCTCAGGTTATGAGCTTTTTATTTTTATTGATACTGCACACGTTGCAGTGTGAATGGTGTGTGAATGTGAGGGGGTGGCACTCCTGCCAGTAAGGGGTGTCACCCTCGGCCGTGGTGGAGAAGTTATCCCCACGGCTGTGTGAATGGTGTATGAATGGACAGCGACACCATTGGGGCCTTGACGCGGCGTTGCTGCTCCCAAGTCCTACATGTTGGACTTGGGCTAATCCAATGCGATGTGGATGTGGTGTGTGTGTGATCTAGGGACCTCAGTGGTGTGCATGCGTGCATTGTCCGTGTGATCAATGTTTTTGTTTAGTGTCCAAAGATGCCTACGGCGAGGACCCTCCTGACTGCTCTTCCATCAGCTGAATGGGTCTCCTCTGGCAGGGGGGGGCTGTCTGGTTGGGGGGACAGGTCATCACGTATGTCAATCTGCAGGCCTTTTCTCATGGCAAAGTTGTGCAGAATGCAACATGCACCGATGATCTGACACACAAAGGTAGGGGAATACAATAGGGCCCCCCCAGACTTATCCAGGCAGCGGAAACGGGACTTCAGGAGCCCAAATGTTTGCTCCACCACTGCACGAGTTTTGGTATGTACTTCATTGTATCTTCTCTCTCCTCTGGTTTGGGGGTTCCGGAAAGGAGTCATTAGATGGGGTCCCAGTGCATATGCAGAGTCACCTGTAAGGGAAAAGACAGGAGGATGTTAGTCATGCATGTGCCCCTCGTGATGTCAACATCATGGGGGGGGACAGTCATGCCTGCCACCCAGGTCACTCACCAACCAGCCAGCTGTCCCCATACATGTTCTGTTCGAATTCCATTGGGATGGGGCTCTGATTGTATATGAAGCTGTCATGGCTGGATCCGGGGTGTTTGGCACGGACGTGCCATATGAGGCATTGGGCATCGGCTATCACCTGTATGTTGATGGAATGCCAATGCTTCCGATTGCGGTATATGTGCTCTGTGGCACTGGGGGGCTGTAGGGCCACATGTGTGCAATCAATGGCCCCCACGGTGAGTGGGAATCTGGCAATGCTGTAGAAATCCTGCATTGCCTTCAGCCGCAGGTCCTCAGTGGTGGGTCTGATGAAGTGGTGGGACATGCGTCTGAGGATTGCAGGGACAACCTGGTGCACACATCTGCTCATGGAGGATTGTGACATCCCAGCCACCACTCCAATTGTACGCTGGAATGATCCACTTGCAAGGAAATGAAGTGTTGCCAGTACCTTCACCAGTGGCTGCACTGCTTGTGAGCGGTGTGTTGGGCTGGTGATGTCATCCTGCAGGGTTGTGGTTAGTTCAAGTATTGCATCAGGGCTGAATCTGAAGAGGCGATACACCTCCTCATCCCCCATGCCAAAGAGGCTCATGCGCGTGCGGTATATACTCTCACGTGCCCGCCTCCTCCGTACCGAGGGACCCATCAGTAGTGCTAGGACCGCGACTGCCCCTGGCATGTTGGCACACAGAGGTGTTGTCCTTGCAAGTGTGGTTGTTCAGCTTGCTATTTTCGTCGCTAACGGTGCTGCTGTAGCTGCTCTCCTGCTGACCTGTGGCCGTCTGGAGTAAAGATAAAGCAGCTATTTGTAGGAATAACTTTGCGCTAGCCGTTCCACATACGCGCGGCGCATGTAGCCAGCGTCTGGTGCTAATCCGTTCGCGAATTGGGAAATCTCCCTCATTTGCATATTTGAATGGGAAATCAATAGGCACGACGGATGCGACGAGCGAAAATATGCGCTTACGATACTCTGGCAAAGGAGAGTTAAGCCGGTCGGAAAAAGCCTGTTTTCTGTCGCATCTAGTTTGGTGGGTACGGCCGCGTAGATACAACGGCGCATCTTTACAGTTACGCGGCGCATATCGATATACTCCAGCGCAAGTCTTTCTGAATCTGGCCCATTGTTTTTTTTTCCTTTAATCTCTCATAAACAGCATTATTATATTGATATCAAAGAAGCAGTGCATCCAAACAGAGAGCCAATAAAATATATGTAAAAAAGGAAATTATAAAAGTATGTGTTTAGATACCTGTACTTACATATCAACAACACAAATGTATGCATACAGGCAAATCAGGGAAGACAGGTCAAACAAGATGGAGGGACCCCACAAGTATAAAGGATTCAGCCTGGATGTATTGCGCACAGATGTATAGACCGTGAATATATAGGGAAATTTACCATATTGAGATCAATAGTAAGGTAGTCAGGCACCACAGAATCCCATCAGAGTGGACCCACTCTCACCAAAGCTCACAGGGCCAGCATTAGAAATGGCAACATGGGATCTAAAGGGGATAAACAAAAACAAAAAATACTAAGCTAGGAGTTTTTTTGAACTAAGGGGAGAAAGTATAGTGTATCAATACAGGTGGGTGCATAGAACCCATCTGAGAAAGAAAGGTATATTACATGTTCAATAAAAAAATTTAAATAAAATATATTTAAATGCTTCCATACCTTGGATTCAAGCGAGCTGTGTATGCCTAGGTCATGGCTGTGCAGCAATGTGAAAGAAAAACAGCCATGATTAAATATGGCACCTGAAAGTTTTTAAGTCAATCAATTGGCTTTAAAATTCGTGCCAAGGAAAAGGGAAGGGTGGGGAACGGAGAGTGTGTAATGCTAGCTAGATGCCGCGGACCAATTGGTGTTTCGGTCTACATCATCTGCATTCTCAGTGTATTGCTTACATGCGCCATCAGAAGCTGCCCTCGATCCTCACGGCGTCCGGCGTCACAGCGCCATGCACGGTTGACGTCAAACTTTGACGTGACCGCCAGCACAGGGTGAGTGGGAGTGCCCGGGGAGGTGTAAAACACTGGGATGCATGTGCGCGGAGCATTGGATTACCATGGCAACCGCCAAAGCCGGATTGGTGTAGGAACCACCCCTAGGGGCGGAAGGAACCAATCCAGAGATAGCGGAAACATAAATGAGAGCCGTGCAACGCAAGGCATACGTATGCATAGGGAAAGAATTCCCATAAGCCATAGACCACTTGGTGCACTCAAAATTGAGTGCTGCCCCAGGCGAACAAGAGGCCACATGGGCTTCCTTGTGCTGGGGAGCCTCAGCAAGCCAGAAGGGCCCATCCGATGGTAGAAAAAATATGTAGTGCCTGAAAGAGCAGGGCACCCAGAAGGCCATGCACTTGGGTGTCATTATGATGCAATTCCCCCTTAAAGGGTTTGTAAAGCTATTTTTTTTAAGCCATATCTGATCTATATGCTGCATAGATCAGGAATATAGCTGTTATTTTTGCTGAAATTTTAAATTTACCTGTTATATACATAGCCTTTTTTCTGCACTTCCTCCTTTTCTCTATGTATGATCTCCTCAGCTTCCGTTTTTTAGAGCACGCTCCCTGCACCAACAAGACGTCATCAAAGGAATTACAATTCCCTTGATGCTTAGGCCGCGTACACACGATCGAATTTATCTGCTGAAAACGGTCCGACGGACCGTTTTAGCAGACAACTTCCATTGTGTGTACGGGCAAGCAGATGGGTTTTTCCAGCAGACAAATTTTGAAGCATGCTTTAAAATGTGTCTGCTGGGAACCCGTCCATCCGACATGTCTGCGTGGAAGTATTTTACTTCCTGGTTCGGTGACTTGGGGGCGTCAACGTCACCGCCACGTCACCGCACTCTCTGCCGGCGGGGATTTTGGTTTGATCGTGTGAACACGATAAAAACAAAATAGCCCAGCAGAAAAATCCGATCAAAACGGTCTGTCAGACCGATTTGATCGGATTTATTTGGTCGTGTGTACACGGCCTTAGCGACATCGCACATGCGCAGTGCCACTTTTTTGCTGTGTGAAAGAATGAGAGCGAGCCTTGTGAATCTCATTGGCATGTCTCATTAGTAACTATCTTATGTCAATGCGTGTTTTTTGACAATAGGAATATACAAAAGTGTATGGGAAAACATATGGCTGCTAAGCCTCAGTGCAGAAAGATGGCCAAATGAAAATTAGGATTCATTTGACAGAAAAATGATTCAAGTGGGCACATCTCTGACAGAAGAAAGAAGTAAACTAAGAAAATATAATCATGCTCATTGAAAATTTGTGGTATTTATATTGATCTAATTACTAAAAGGTGGTTTAACCCTTTAAAGTGGTATACATGTAATCAGCGGTGTGTATTGCTAAGTCTATAAGCAGTAAGGGAGTGTCTTGCTTGATTTAGTATAAAGCATAAATAAACCTTGACAACATTCATTTATAAGGTAAAATCTAAAAATGCTTTTCGTTTCAGACTCTCAGCTACCCAGTGCTGGTAAGAGAAGTCTCTCTTCGTCATCCTCTGGAAGATATACACGCTCGCTGAGCGGCTTCTGCAACACAGACTCTGACAGCAATAACACTGTAACAAGATTGTTTTTCCTCGGGGCTAGAAAACATATCTCAGCAACAGGTGAAAGCTTTCCGCAGATTATATTCTAACACATTCCTATCACTGCGCAGATTGGCTACAGCCAGTTTTTTTCCTGCTGGCAGCCATATTATTTTTCTTAACAATTTCAGTCTGTTACTTCTTAAGGCACATCAGTTAGGCGTGATGCATGAGAATGAGAGATGATGTCATTAATGAATTAAAGCGGATGGAAACCCTAAAGCTAAACTCTGGGAATGACATTTATTGCATACTTTCACAGGGCCAGCTTGGCACAATATAGGTATACATATGTGATAATAAATTGGCATCTGTGGAAGCTGTAAATGTCTGCAATTGCCTGAACTACTACAGTTATAGCAGCAGTCCTCTGGGTGTCGTGCCAAGCAGCTGTCCTTCTGCATATTAACTATGGGGGGTTGTTATTAGCTTGGCACTGCTGCTTTTCAGAAAATCCCTTGAATTTTTTTCAATGAATACAGAGAGATCTATAATTGGAGTAGGTGGAGCTTGTGATAGCACACTTATCTTCCCCATCTCATCCAAGCAGGAAATGTTTTGCGTTTAATTATAAAAATGCAAGGTGTTCTCTGAATGGCAGATGTGCCAAGCATGTGACTCCCTGTGGTTACTATGCAGAAGGACAGCCACTTGGCATGGTACCCAGAAGATCATGGACATCATTTTAGTAGCTCAGGCTACTAGAATGATTTACAGCTTCCACAAAGGCTGATTAGGTATTACACATATGATTACTTACACTGTGCCAAACTGCTCCAATGTAAGTACTGTATTTATTGGCGTATAACACTCACTTTTTTACCCTGAAAATAGAGCATAAACTGTGCCTGCGTGTTATACGCAGGGGGCTGTGGAAAGTATTTTTCCTGAAACTTCCCTTTTTAAAGTTATGCCGCGTACACACGATCATTTTTTGTGATGAAAAAAAACGACGTTTTCAAAAACGTCATTTAAAATCACTGTGTGTGGGCAAAACGTTGTTTTATCGTTCAATAGTTTTTTATTTGGGAGGCAAAAAAGAAAAAAAAAACAGAAGTAATATACAAACATTTCTCTTTGCAAACAGCGGGTGATAGACATCTTGCGAATCTATTACAATATCTGAGTAATGCAGAACTATATATTCCAAAGAATGTACATCACTTAGTTTCATCGTAAGAGTAAAACATATACACCAAGCAATGTGCGATTGTGCAATATACTATAGATAAAGAACATTATAGGTAAAGGTGTGGACCTCTGTGTCGGCGCCCCCTCTTGGGAACAAGCTGCGCCTAGGCACACAGGGCCACTAATCTCATTTTAACCAGCAAAGGGGGAAAAACAGACAAAACGAAACAATTGTAGTTACAGTTCACTCTAAAACATACGACTTTAACTAGTGTTTCAATTACTTGTATTTATACTTCTGTATAGATAAGAGGTGAGAAATAAGATACAAAAGAGAGTATAAAAGAAAGAAAGCAAAGGGCAGGTGAATCAGGTAGAGGTCAGGTAAAGGGGGGAAAGGGAAATAGGGGACAACAAAGAGACAAAGAAACAGGAACAGAGCGGATGCTGCTCAGTTATATAGAGAATGGTTACGTGGGAGAGTTGTGTGTGTACCAGTCTCTCCACGGAGTCCAGATGTGGTATTTCTCGGCTAATCTATTTTGTGAGGCCTCAAACATGGTTTCATAGGTGATATGTAGATTGGTCGTCCTTATGACGTCCGGGAGGGAGGGTGTCTCCGCCCTCCTCCACCGCCTCAACAGTTCCAATCTCGCACTCAGGAGTATGTGTGTCGCCACAATCCGAAGGGTAGGCTTAATAGCATCTATCCCCAGGGACAGGGTTGCCATTCCCACTGTATTAGGAATATTAGTTTTACACACTTGGTTTATCAAGTTAAACACCTCCATCCAATAATTTCCCAATACAGGACAGAGCCCCAGGATATGAATTAGGGATCCTCTCTGGCCACAATTTCTCCAACAGAGAGGAGAGGCCGATTTGTCAAACCCGGTAATCCGGGTTGGGGTCATGTACCATCTGAGTAGGATCTTTTGGGACATTTCCCACAGGTTGGTGCTTCTGGAAGCTTTATATACGGATGCAACGGCACATTGCCATTGATTCAATGTGAAAGTGGCTCCTAAATCAGATTCCCACGTTCGCATGGAAGGGGATTTAGTAAAGTCAGTTTTGTGGCCTAGGGTGTTATAAAACAGGGAAATACCCTTGATGTTGGTGTGTGGGTTGGACAGATATAGGAACACTCGCCATGGGATTTCAGTGCTCATCTCCGCATGGGTGTTCAATAGATGAGAAATACGCATATAGGTAAAATACTCCTTATTGTCCAAATTATATTCAACCTGAAGAGATCTGAAAGATTTGATAGTTGGTCCTATACTAATGTCAGCCACTGTAGTAATACCTAATGAGTGCCAGTGTGAGACCTTCAAGTCCGGTGTAAACAAGCGTAGGCTCGTAATGGGGTGGTGTATAATCTTGGTGTTGGCGCCCTCTAGTGGGTCATGCCTAAGTTTTTTCCATGCTTGAATAGAAGCGAGAATAGTGGGTGATAATCCTAATGGGAGGGTTTTTAAGAATTTACTAGCTAATATGAGGTCACAGCAAGTGGTATCAGGGGGCATTGTGCGGATTCTAATTCCAACCACTGTTAGGAGTTCCCCAGGGAACCAGTGTTTCATTTGGGCTAATATGGAAGCTACGTAGTAGTCCTTGATGAGAACATGGCCCACCCCTCCCGCCAGTTTATTTTTAGTCAATTTTGGAAAGGCACATCTGGCTTTCCGTCCTTGCCACAGGAACCTATTCACCATGGATTGCGCTTTGTGGAAGAATCTGTCGGGGACTGGTATAGGGAGGCTCCGAAATAGATAAATAAGTCGTGGTAATACAACCATTTTCATGGTGGCTAAACGCCCTGACCAAGATGATTCTGTCCACTTTAGGTCTTGCAGGGCCTTATGAAGGACACTTAGGTATGCGTCATAATTAGCTGCCACTAGGTCAGCTACCCGAGCAGTCAGTTTGACCCCTAGGTATTGTATGTTTTCTGCGCTCCAGGTGTAAGGGTAGGATGCCTTAAGCTGTGAACACGTAGGAGCATCGAGTCCAAGACCCAAGATGAATGACTTACTATTATTGACCTTATAATAAGAAACCTCATTAAATGTTCTCAATGCATCATGTGTCGCAGCCAGAGAGGAACCCACCTCCGTCATAATCAATATGATATCATCTGCAAAAAGACTTATAGAATGTGTATGATCTCCTATACGGTAGCCTACGATGTTCGGGTGGGATCTAATATAGGTGGCGAAGGGCTCCATCAAGAGGTTGAAGATTAGGGGGGATAGGGGGCAGCCTTGTCTGGTCCCGTTAGTGATATTAAAAGGGGTAGAAAGGGTTCCAGAAACAAAAACTCTAGCTGAGGGTTTAGAGTATAGGGCAAGTATAGCTGACAAAATACTGTCTGAGAATCCAAAGGCCTCCAGTACTTTTAGCAGATAATGCCAATGGATTCGATCGAAAGCCTTCTCTGCGTCTAGTGAGAGGAGCAGAGAAGGTTTCTTTTGTGTCTGGGCTAGGTGAATAATGTTGATCATTCGGCGGGTTGCATCTGATGTTTGTCTATGTTTGGTGAAACCGGTCTGGTCTGGATGAATAAGGGATGGTAATATATCTACCATGCGTTGAGGCTATCAGTTTGGCGTAAATTTTTAGGTCAGTGTTTAATAATGAGATCGGACGGAAATTAGGAGGAGAGGTGGGTTCCTTCCCCGGCTTGGGTAACGCAATTATGACAGCTTCTAACATTTCTGGTGGAAAAGAGGCAGAGGCAGCAGCAGATTGGCACACTTGTAATAGGAACGGGGAGAGTAGTTGTTGAAACGATTTATAATATTCTCCACTAAAGCCGTCCGGGCCGGGTGATTTGTTTGAGGGGAGCGAACTTATTACAGTTAAAACTTCAGCAATAGTAAATGGTAGATTCAGCTCTTGGGATTGGGCCGGGGATAATTTTGGGTAGGGATATCTTTTGTAGGAAGGGTCAATTTCGGTTGGTCGGGTTGTACAGTCGGTTGATTGGTCAACTGGGGTTTGGCGGGTGCAGTTCTGTTCAGTTAGCTTTGTTGGTAGGTGGGGTTTCTCTTTGGTTATTCCCCCCCCCCCTCCATCCCGGATTTTTTGAGTTTATATCTATGCCCCTGTTGATGCGCTAGGACTTTTGCTTAACCTGAAGTCTTTAGCACTAGGCTAACCGTAATTCTCGCATATGATAATCGTAGTCACCCAGTTGGTTGGGTCACTTTGGGAGTTCAGGTGTCCTCGTGGTGGATATTTGCTAAAGTAGTGACTCCAGCCCTTGGCCATCATAGGCTCCCAGGACCTTTATACATTCACTCATGTGGTGTGGCGATATGTGAAGGGACTCTGGCCTGTCAGTATTGTGTTCCTTCAAAATTTCTCTGCCAAATGCTTTAGATTCTCACACTTTTTGTTGTAACAGATATGTATTGAGTCTCCATGTGCGGTCGGGATTGGCTGTGGCAGAGCCCGCTACGGTAAGAGCGATAGGAGCATGGTCAGACCATGTTATGTTGGCAATGGTGGCGGAGCTCGCTTTGAGTAAAGTTTGTTGATCAACCAGAAAGAGGTCAATTCGAGTGTATACGCGGTGTGGGGAAGAGAAGAAGGAAAAGTCTCTTTCGGTCGCATGCAGGCAGCGCCAGGCATCGTAAACATTCCATTTGTGGATAGATGGGAGTAAGGCATAGCGATGGCGGCTAGGTGGGGACGTAGAGTCAATGGTTGGGTCAGGTGTGATATTGAAGTCACCACAAATAACCAATGAACCTTGACGTAAGGCGGAGACCTTAGTCATCAGCTTATTGAAAAATCTGACTTGATGTTTGTTTGGAGAGTAGACATTTACGATGGTGTAAGGAGCAGAGTTCAGGTCACAGATGATAATAAGGTATCTGCCTAGTTGATCCGCAATCATATTGTGTAGTTTGAAAGCC